>ML675638.1:1510894-1604227 GCA_007922155.1 Mesoclemmys tuberculata
CATGTGTGTACACTTAAATTTGTCTCCTACAAATTTGCCCCATTGCAGTGACACAGTAACACCACCTCCCCGAGCGTTGTTAAGCCATTATCAACACGTGGAGGTTGACACAGCATGAGTGCAGACACTGCATTAATTATGTCAATTCTAACAGTCCTCCAGTAGCTGTGCCACAATGCCCAACACTGACTGCTTTGATCACAATTGTTAACTCTACTGCCTGGGGTCACAGAGACTGGAAGCCCCACTCTCCTTTAAAGCCCTGCACATTTTTGAAATAGCTTTTCTTGATTGCCCGGCTTGGTGAGCACACCTAGCAGCTCTACACTGCTGTGCGCAACTGGTCAGCTGACCATGCCACCTGCATGCTCCAGCCGCAGTCTGGCTTGGAGCAGACAGAAGATATTGGCTCTCCTGGACCTGTGGAGAGAAGAGGCTGTGCAGGCACAACTCCAAACCACTCATAGAAATGTAAACATCTATGAGTAGGTTGCTCAGGGGATGCTGGAGAAGGGGTATGAGAGGAATCAACAGCAGTGTCATGTGAAAGTGAAGGAAGCCTGTCAGGCATATCAGAAGGCCAGGGTGGCAAACAGTCAATCTGGTGCCAAGCCACAGACCTGATACTTTTACAAAGAACTGACATATATGGCAGAAACCCCACTACCACGCCACAGACTACCATGAATACCTCTGATGAGACTAAGTCACAGGCCCCTGCTGTGAAGAGAGAGGACAAGGACGAGGAGGAGGATGAGCAACATGCAACTGGCGGGTCTAGCTATGCTGCTAGCCAGTACCTGTTTGAGACTCCACTGCAATCCAGTCAGTCCCAGCCATTGAGCACAGGCAAGCCTGATGCCAGGGGAAGGAAAAGATGGTTACTTACCTTGTAACTGTTGTTCTTCAAGATGTGTTGCTCATGTCCATTCCATTGGGTGTGTGCCTGCCTCCATGCATGGTTACTGGAATCTTTTTCCCCTTAGCAGTATCTGTAGGGCCGGCTCCAGCGGCCTCTGGAGTCCCACACACATGCTGTGGTATATGAGTTGCCACCAGCCCTATGCCTGCTCAGTTCCTTCTTGCCATCAACTCTGACAGCAGGTGCTCATCATGGAATAGACATGAGCAACACATCTCAAAGAACAACTGTTACAAGGTAAGTAACCGTCTTTTCTTCTTTGAGGGCTTGCTCATGTCAATTCCATTCTAGGTGACTGACAAGCAATACCTTGGAGGTAGGTTTGGAGTTTATCGGTGAGCGGTTTGCAGCACTGCCTTGCCAAAGCTGGCATCATCCCATGCCTGTTAACCTATGGTGTAGTGGGAGGCGAAAGTGTGCATGGATGAATAGGTAGCTTTATATATGTCTTGAATGGGTACCTATGCCAGAAACAACTACGACAAAGCCTGCACTCCGGTAGAATGGACTGACAATTCCTGGAAGAGGGACCTTTGCCTGCTCGTAGCAGAACCTAATACAGGAGGTTATCCAAGAGGAGTTCCACTGAGTATTGTTTTCTGGAATTCCTGTGTTTACTCATGTAAATTATCAAAATGCTTTGAAAAACATTAAATTTAAAAATATAAAAGAAAAGCAATGGAGCTGGTAAAACAGAAGTCACTCTTTACAAGAAACTGACAAGACCTGACATCTTGCCCAGCTGTCTTCTGAGATCACGGATCCAGACTCTCAGGGGAAGCTGCTAAGCAACCATCGCCGCCTCTTGCCTGCATCGGTGAAAATAATTGTTTTTGCAGCTAATATATACTGGACATTTGGTTTGGGAGCTCATTTTATATGTTTATAAGTATAGTAATTAAAGCCTTTCTGTCATTATCGAACAAGAGTCATGTCAATTCCTGAGCACACTAATAGCAGATCCCAGTCTGTGAGTTAACAGATAGTGCTAACATGCAATCCTAGTGGAGGGGCAATCCACAGCTCCAGGAACATTGCAAACCAATTTTGCCACAGCCAGGTGGGCGCTATGAGGATGACATCCACCATTTCCCTCTTGATTTTTAACAGGACCTTGTGAATCAGCAGTATGGGTGGAAAGGCATTCCTGACCATGGAAGTAGAAAGGCACTGGACAGCACCTCTTCATTGAGTCCATGAATGGAACAGAACTAACGGCACTTCTTGTTCAGTTCAGAAGCAGAGAGGTTTACTTGGGGAAACCCCCACTTTCAGAAGATCATGTCAACCACCTTCAGATGGAGTGACCATTCATGGCGGGGTAAGAAGGACCTATTGAGGCAGTTCACTGTGGCATTCTTGATACTAGGTAGGTGGGAAGTCACAAGGTGTATATTGTGTCTTAGCGCAAAGTCCCAGAAACACACTGCTTCCTAGCACCCTGCCTGTTGATTTAATACATTGAGGCAGTGTTGTCCATCAGAACCTGGACCACCTTGCCTATCAGAAGGGGAAGGAACATTCCGCATGCCAACCATATTCCCCTGAGCTCCCTGATATTTATGTGCAATCCATGGTCCTCCTTTGCCCAGGTCCCTTGGGTTCTGTGATTGGAACTGATATATGCCCCTCACCCCAAATCTGAAACATCCAATATCAGAATGACTGTGTAACCAGTTCTTCGAAAGGCATCCCTCGCATGACCGACTGAGGGTCTAACCACCAACTTAGGGAGGAGAGGACTTGCAGGGGTATGATGACCATTCTGTCCAAGGAGTGTCTTCTCGGTGCGTACACTGATGCCAGCCATGACTGGAGCAGTCTGAATCTTAGATGCGTGTGGCATACCACATACATTCAAGCTGCCATGTGAACCATCAGCTGCCAGCAAGTCTCGATAGTCATAAGGGGATATGCGCAAAGGCGCATGATAAGGCTCGACATGGCTTTGAACTGAGGCTGTAGCAGAAAAGCCCCGACTTGCACAGGATTGAGAACAGTCCAGATTAATTCTAATCTCTGAACTGGTACTAGTATGGACTTCTATTAGTTCACCAGCAGGCCTAGACAATGACAGATGGCTTGCACCAAGTCAAGAGAAGTCTAGACTTGAAACTGGGACCTGCCTTTCATGAGCCAGTCATCCAGATACGGGTACATCTGCATGCCCTGTTGTCTGAGATGTGCAGCTATGACTGCCATACACTTTGTGGGGCGGAAGACAGGCCAAAGGAGAGGGCCATAAACTGGAAAGGGGAACAACCCCACTACAAATCAGAGAAACAGTCTGTGCCCAGGAAATATTGTAATATGAAAATATGCATCCTTCAGATTGAGGGCAGCATACCAGTCTGTTGGATCCAGGGAGAGGATAATGGAGGCTAGGGAGACCATTCAGAACTTGAGCCTTTTGAGGTACTTTTTCAACCCGCGCAGGTCTAAAATGGGTCTGAGCCCCTCTTTTGCCTTGGGGATGAGGAAGTACCGGGAATAGAATCCCTTTCCCCTCATGTCCAATGGGACTTCATCCACAGCACTTTGAGGATGCTCTCCACCTCTTCCATGAGAAGTTGCTTGTGAGAGTGGTCCCTGATGAGGGACAGGGAGGGGGACTGTGGGATAGGAAGGAAGAAAGAAAACTATAGGGTGTAGTCCACTGCAGTGATTCCAAGGACCCAATGATCTGACATAATATGAGCCCACTCAAGAAGAAAGGGGGTGAGGCGGTTCAGGAATTGCAGGGAAGGAGGATCCTGACTGGAAACTGGGAAGCCATCCTCAGGCACACCATCAAAATGGCTGGCAATGTCCACTGGAGTGCCGGAAGGGGCCCAGTTGATGAGTTGAGGAGGATGAAGCCAGTCAGCACTTTCTGAAGCTCCTATCCCTGTCTCTCCTTCTGTAGGCACCAAAGCGCAGAGCTGGGTATCTAGGCTGCTGCTGCTGAGGGCGGAACTGCCTTTTTGAGGCCAGGGGCGTGTAAAGGCCAGTGAACACAGGATGGCCCTTGAGTCCTTCAACCCATGAAGCTTGGCAGCTGTCTGGTCCCAAAAAAGTGCACTTCCATCAAACGGAAGGTCCTCAATGGATTGCTGCACTTCTTGGGACAGACCTCATGACTGCAGCCATGAGCACTGGCGCATGGCCACAGCCAAAGCTCTTGCCACAAAGTCTGCCACGTCCGAGGCTGCCTACAGGGTGGTTCTGGTCACTATTCTACCTTCCTCCAGGATGGTTGTAAGGTCCAGCGCTTGCTCTTGAGGTAAAGCCTTGCCAAAGCACTTAAGGGAGTCCCAGAGGTTGTAATTGTACCTCCCTAACAAAGCCTGCTGGTTCTAAACTGAGAGTTTGCCATAGAATAAACCTTTCTGCCAAACATGTCTAACTTTTTGTAGTCCTTGTTTTTCAGTGTGAATCTGGACTGACCTTGCCCCTCTCATTTACAGCCGCCACCACTAAGGATCCCGGTGAAGGGTGAGTGAAAAGATAATCAAATCCCTTCACAGGAATGTAAGAATTTTTTCTCGGCCCTTTTGGAGGTTGGTGGCAGTGATGATGGGGTTTGCCACAGGCCCTTAACCAACTTGAGAATCCCTTCATGAACTGGCAGGGCAACCTGGGCTGGTGCCACAGCTGCCAGAACATCGAACAGGTTATTTGTGGTTTCTTTAGGCTCCTCTGCTTCCAAACCCAATTTAGAGGCCACCCTCTTAAGAAGCTCCTGGTGAGCTCTAAAATCATCCAGCGGGACAGATGGGCTTGTCATGGTTGCCTCATCCAGGGATGAAGAAAACGACTGCACTGGCACAGGGGATGGTGGCATATGTCGTTGCAGTGAAGCCATAGATGCTGACGACCCTTCCTGGTGGTCAGAGTCCGCATCTGATCCCGAGTCCCCAAACCCCTTTTGGAGCCATGGGATTGTCAATCATTTCTTTGACGACTGGTGGAAATATGGACCTGGATCCATGGGGAACCCCCATGGGTTCCAATACAACCATTGCGTGGGCCATTGCCCCTGGGTCCAACCCAATGGTGAGGGTCTTGGGCCTTGGTCTCAGGTTTTTGGGCTGCGGTGGTGGCTTGAGTGGAGGAGTAAGAGTTGCTAGTTGAGGACCATGGGGGGGAGCTCCTGCTGACTCCCTCTGACTGTCTCGTGGCGATTCCTGCTGGCACCTGGGTGACAGTGACTGGTATCTTGCACCCTTAGACCCATTGTGGTCTGTGGCATGATGATGCACATGGGATGTCAGGGAATGGGACATTGAGGACTGGTGATGGGACTGCCCAATTCAGTACCATGGGGACTCATGCCGGGAAGTAGAAGAGTGCCCCACTGCTGGAGATCTATGAAGCTGCCTGCAGGCTTTGACACCTGACCACTGTGAGGGGAGTCCCTCAGTGTTGGGGACTGGGAATGGTGCTGCTCCGCCGCCGATGACCTCGGTGCCAGAGAGCAGGTTCGGTGCCGTGTCAAGTTCCTCCGTACTGGAAACCAAGATTGGCCAGATTTCCTCACTGGAGACCGTCTTTGACCTGGCGATGTTGGACAGTACTGCTCGGTCATCGGCGATCAACCCAGTGCCAGTGACAATGAGTGCGACCCGGTGATCTGCGCCTCAATGGCAGAGACCGTCTCTTCGGAGACCAGTTCCAAGGTGATGCACCTCGAGGCTCAGGCAACTGATGTGGCCAATGACGGGGTTCCATCACAGGCTTCCTCTTTGAAATCAGAGACTAATCTCTTCCTGGCACCAGAGTAGGCTTAAGAGTGGGCGGCAAGGGGAGAGCTATCACGTCTCTCGCTGCCTGAAGCACCTCTGGTGTTGATGGCACCGTGAGCTAGATGGTCCTACTTCTGCTCCCCAGAGTTGGGGGTGGCTCCCTCAGAGAGTTCAGAGCCCTAAAGGGTGAGCCTGCTCCAAGTGCCTTGGCATAGTCAGTTGGACCAATATGGGGCCCTCGATCGACCCTGCATTCCTGGTCTTCTTTGGTGCAGTGGTGCGGTCCTTGTCCGAGGTGGAGAAGGACGGTGCCATGATGCCTCCAGGGCATTCTGCACCGATGATGTACTCAGCACCGAGGCGGAATGTGGCGGTTTTTAAGCCGATCTCAGCACCACTTCCATGAGAAGACCCTTCAGGTGGAGCTCCCTCTATTTTTGAGTTCTTGGCCTGAAGCCCTTGCAAATCCTGCACTTATCCTTCCTGTGCAATTCCCCCAAACACTTTAAGCAACTGTCGTGGGTGTCGCTGAGCCAGAAGGGCTTGTTGCATACCCAGCTCCCAAGCAGAAGTCCCTAAGGGGACTACTTAACACTAACTAATTACAGTACTTAGCTAACAAAAGAACTACCTAATTAACCTAATCACTAACTATAAAAAATAGGGGAACCAAATCACTTGCAGTAGCAAGCAAGAAAGCGAAGTTCCAGCAACCTTCAGTGGCGGAAAGAAGGAATTGAGGGGGTGTAGGGTCAGTGTTACCTTATATACCGTGGCATGTGTGTGGGACTCCAGGGGGCACCGGAGATGACCCTATGGATACTGCTAAGGGGAAAAAAATCTGGTAACCATGCACAGAGACACGCACATTCCTGGAATGGAATCAACATGAGCAAGCACTCAAAGAAGAACATCAGGTAAGAGTGTAATTGTATTTCCCATTACAATGATGTAATGATGGCATCCCCAGTTTAACAGGACACAGCTATCGACTTGTACTAGAAGAGGTACAACAAAGATAGGTAGCATTATCATCTACTTTTCATTCCCCAGTAGAGTTAGGCAAGGGGAGCCATGTGGAGCAGTTTATGTACACAGGGATGTCCCTTGAATCTTCCTGAGAGATCTTTATGAAACTTTCATAGAGGTACTCTGCAACCTTTTCCTGAAGGTTTCCAGAGATGGCAGCCTTATTTTTTTTCTCTGTGGTAGAACACATTCCCACACCCATCAGCAATAACTTTGGCCATCCCCATTGCAGTATACAGTCTAGCAGCATATGGGCAGCTAAGGGACACCAGCTGCAGATGTGCTCTCTGCTTCTTTATTACCTCAGAAGTTAGATAGCAGCTAAAATCACCACTGCCTGTGGAATATGGTGCCAGTAGTCAGAGCCATTCCCCTACACTCAAGTTTCATGCAGATGAACATTCCTTCCTCTTTTCCCTCACCCCGGTAGGCCATGCTCACCATGGCTGTTGCTGTGAGTGGCACTGTGCACATGCACTCTGAAGCAGAAGTGTCAATAACCACAGTAGTTCACAGGATGCTCTCCCAGAGACTGTTTAATATTAGCTATGGGTGTTATTCCAGTTTGTCCTGGATGGAGAAAACTCTGTAACAGTGTTGTTAAACAACAGTCTTTGGGGAGAGCATTCCAGGCAGCTTTATCAACGGTCATTTGTAATGTATTAAATAAAATGTGCCTGATTAAGATGATATAACTCTGCTAGCAAGCAAAATGGTAGAATCACCTGTCTGCATATTCCAACATTTAGAGCTACAAAGGTTAATGCTTCTATTTTGGTCAAGGGACCTAGGAGAACATTAAGTGTATTTCCCTCTCCATCCGAACTTTCCTTTAGACTGTTACCCAAATTCCCCTGACAAGACTCTGCTCCTCCAGGTCTGCTGGTGGTATCGGGGAGCAGCTCTGATATTAGCCTTTCTCCTGAAGAACCTCCTTTCTGTCCCTTCTTTTTCTTAGCTCCATCAGCTGCCACCAGCAATGCTCACTTAGGGCTTTCCCATAAGTTGTCTAACCATGGGTCATCATTAGGACCCTACCAAATTCACAGCCATGAAAATCATGTCACAACCATGAAATCTGCTCTCCACTGTGACATCTGGTCTTTTGTGTACTCTTACCCTATACTATACCCAGAGACCTGCATTTCCCAAACTTGGGTCCTGACCCAAAAGGGGGTTTCAGTATTGCCACCATTACTTCTGCACTGTTTCAGAGCTGGGTGGCCAGAGAGTGGCAGCTGTTGGCTGGGCACCGAGTTCTGAAGGCAGCACAGAAATAAGGGTGGTGTTACCAGCTGTCCTCTCCAGCCGGGTAGCTGCGGCCTTCTCTCGGGTCCTGACTCCGGGGGAGGCCACAGTGCCTTTGCAAATGGGGAATAATTAGCTTGCTTCGCAGGTCTTAGCCTGCAAATAGTATGTTGCCCCAGCCCTCCAGCAGGGCAGGTGAGTGAGCAGTCTCGCACCCTGGCCCTCTGGCAGGGCAGGCAGGCAAGCGGTCTAATGCCTCTTAAGCAGGGTGAGGCAGGCAGTGGTTCTGCTGTATACAGCCAAAAGGGAGGATACTTCCTCCTGGAGTGGCTAGGGAAGGAGGGAAGGGGATGCAGGTCCATCCGTCTCCACTGCATCCCAGCCCAGGGCCCTAGTAGTGGCAAAGGTGCTGCCTCTGAGTTGGTGGGGCTCCTGCCGCAACACACCCGCAGGGCTGTGGCCCTAAGTCAGCCACTGGCTCTGGCTGCCCCTGGGCCACTTCCTCCCCATATCCCCAGGTACCAGTTTCCACCGGGTTGTAGGGGTACTCAGCCCACGGGTGGCTCACCAGTCCTTCCTCGTCCACAGGTGGCAAGGCGGGGACTCCTCGGTGAGGGGCAGCTCCTCAAGGTCACAGGGTTCCTGTGGTTCTTCAGCGGCAGGCAGCTCGTCCAGGTCCTGCCCAGTCTCCGGAGGCTCAGCATCAGGCAGCTCATCCAGGTCTGATCCGGCCTCGGGGGGGTATCTCCCATCTGGGTTGCTCAGATCCTCGGTCCAGTTCCAGGGGTCAGGTAGCGCGGTTCAATCACTGGGGCCTGTGGGCCTGGTCCAGTCACCAGGCCCCGGAGGCCCTATCCATTCCCTATGTCTGGGTAGGTTGGGAAGCCGATGGGGTCTCTGCTCAGGGCAGTGGGCACCTCTTGCATCCACTTGGCTCTAATCCATCCTAAGCTTCAGCCAGCGAGGCAGCGCATCTGCCTCCGACAGCAGCCACCTCCCTACTGAGCTACAGGGCCTGTCTTTTATACCGCCCCTTTCTGTAGAAGCTCTGCCCCAAGGGCACTGGTTGGGCTGGCCAGGCAGTCCTATCACGGTTCGGCCTTTTGGTTGCCAGGCAGACTGGCCTGCCGACCCTATCTCAGCCTGGCCTTTCGGTTGCTGGGCGGACTGGCCTGCTGGCTCTATCTCAGCCCGGCCTTCTGGTTGCCGGGCGGATTGGTCTGCTGGGTCTGGTTTGGCCCAGCCAAGTAGCTGTGGCCTTTCCTTGGGCCCAACTCCAGGGGAGGCCACAGTGCCTTCTTACAGTGGCAATGCCACGACTCCCCACAACAGCCTTGAAACCTGCCCACACCACCCGTCTGCGGTCATATTTTGGGTTGGGATGCCCACAGTTACACCACCATCACATTTAAGGTTTTTTAAATGCTATGGCCATGAAATTTACCAAAATGGACTGTGAATTTGGTAGGGCCCTAGTCATCATATTTGAAATCACATTCCTGGTACTAACCTTCCCAGTCATCCTCCACAGGCAGACCCAGATAAGGAGGTGCAGAGGAATAACCCTCAAGACCAGCTGCTGCCATTTGCCCTCTCAATACCCAAAGCTACTCCTGCAGATCCTCTTGTCCCTGATTACGCATACTAGGATCAGAGTGCCTTGACATGCTGTGGTGAGCTGTTCTTCAACCACTGTAGGCACTTTTAAGGTTCTCTGCCTGCCATGGTAACTGCATCTTCTCTCTCTCTCACCTCCTCCCTGCTATGTCTGTATTTCCCTTTTAGTCTCTTCAAATCTATGAGCCAGGGACATATTAACATCACTTATATTTTCCATCTATTGTTTCAATTTCTTATTCTGTTCCCTCATCTCGAAAATTTTACAACTGAGAGCCATACATGCCATCTGTAGACATTCCATGCCTGTAACTTTTATGTTGTAATCTTTACCTTTCCAGTCCATTTCAGTCTGGAAATACCTCAAATACAGAAATCCAAGGGTCAGCTATATAAATCACACCTAACAAGAGTGAACCACCTCCCTCTTCCGAAACACGGAGTCCTTTGTAAAGAAGTAGTGACCGCTTATTGTTCTAATGTTTTGCTATCAGGACTGTATTATGTATATTCATTTATTTATTCCCTGCTCCCAGCAGGCGCCCTGCTGACCAGCATGCTGGATTTGTTTCAAGATGCACTTAGGCCTGTAAGCAGTTAGAATTAAAATTTCTGCTTTGCTACTGCTTTATTGGTTAATTAGGTTGCAACCATGCCTTAACTGGATTGAATTGATACCACTACAGATGTTAGTGCCAAATTCTAAGAATGGATTCTGGTTGATCATTAATTAAATGAGACATCAAATAGTCAGTTCAATTTGTTTGTTAATCAAACATTAGACATCTAAGGTTAATCAGCACAATATAGAGATGCAAGTCACTAATCCAGGTTCCAGTGGCTGTCAGCTCCATTGGTCCAACTTCTTTTACAATTCTACCTGTTATTTTTTTTCTACACAGGGTTTAGTTATGTAACTATGATTACCCAATCAATAACAGATGTGATATTCCATTATACCCTATATTTCAGTTTTAACCTGCTTAACAATGTTTTTAACTAATCATTTCATCTGGACTTTTGTGGTTTGGAAAGTCTTATACATGGTCCAATCATATGTTAATATCATATTTTGGTGATGCACTTGCAAGGTGAATCATGTCTCCTCATACATTTCCACTGTATAAATCCTTCATTTTGGTTTTAGTTACAACTTCATTAGCCAATCCCAGGCATAAAAACAACCTTAAAAATAGGTTATGAAACAAGGTCGCATTCAAACATATTTTCACTCTATAAGCAATATAAAACTCTACATACTAGTAATTCTGTATTGTCTTCTATTAACGTAAGTCCCATTAACCTATGCAAAATAAAGCTAACACTTACATACATGAGGGATGCTTGGAGCTCTCTGCCTATGTGCTAACAATATCATGCCCTGTGAAATGGATGCAACATTTCCAATTACAGCTATGTATTGAAAAAGTTATGCTGACAGCTTCTCACTGAATTAAATGTTACAGGAATGAAAACAGAAACCAAAAATCCAACTTGGGAGTTGTGCATAGTCCCAGCCTGTTTAATTTATAACATTTATAACACATGAAAATGAAAGCAAAAAGTGAGCTCTTTTAAGTTACACTGGACTATCATCACTCAGCTCTTATGCAGAGGGCAAAGAGTAATCTCCCATGGTAACTGCAGGAAAACAACAGATCCAAGTCTGCCTGACCTGTGGACTTGGATGGAGATTTGATGGTTTCAAAAGGGATGGAAAATCACAGCTCCCTTTGCTACTGCAATGCCCTCCTTAGTTACACTTCATAGCTCAACCTGATGCACAGACAGACTCTCTCCTCTTCCCTCCCTTCCTCTCCTTGCCTATCCCACTCCTTTATTTTCTAACCCCTCTCTCTGTCTCTTCTCCCCACCTGTCTTCCTCTCGTTTCTCACTTTTGTTTCATTGCATGAACAAGTTGCATGTTCAGCTGAGGAAACTGATAGAAGGATAAGTGTGAAAGTGAGGACAAAAACCCAAAGCCCCTTTTCTCCCATGGGAGCCAAAGGGAGTTACTGCAGCAGAAGAATCTGGCCCAGGAGTCAGAATGGGAGAGCTTAGAAAGGAGACTCTAAAACAAAATGCCTAATGGAGAGGGTGAATGTTCGTGGGTATGAAGCAGCAATAGTTACCCTTGGAGAACTGGGTGCTAACTAATAGCTTGGGACCTTCTTTTCCGTGTGTCACTGATACCTGAAATGAAGCATACTGCGTGTAGTACAAGGCTCCAGCCAGCCTGACCTGTTCCAGAGGAGAGCACATGTGGAAACAATATCCTGGAAAAAACAAGCTAAATCATAAACATCAAGAGAAAAAGTCCCCTGGTATATTCCAAAAGGCACAGACACGCTTCGATCTGTAGAGCTCATTTGGATGGATAGCACTGCTAGAAGAAAGAGTGAACATGGAAACAAATGTTTACCTACCTAATTTAAACCAACGCACCAAAGTAGAGACAAGTAGAGAGCTTCCATCCAAGTGTAAAATAATAATACACATAAGAACTTGACAAAAGAGATGGATGCAGAATAGATGAACTGGAAAAGCTTAACTCACTGAGATCTTGGTGAAAATATAGAGGAGCAGCGAAAGGACTGACAGATACATCTGAATTCGTCGGCCACCAAACCGCTTCTTCAGATATTCTGGCATTGTCACCACCTGCAGAGGAAGAATAAGAATAATTCACACTATGAGCAATGTTCACAACTACCATAGTTCATCAGCAAGCTCTGCCACTCAGGTACCACACTGATATGTACACTAGAAATGCAGATGGCTAGAGACAGGGGCCTCCAAGAAGCACAGAAAGGCAGAGTCTGTCAAATGCTCCTCATGTTGTGATCTCAAAGACACAGAGATCTTATTGTTTAAATACATACAGAGTTATGCAGAGTGCCTGACACATTCAGATCTCTCTTCCCATTTAGAATGGTTTTGTGATGGTATAAGACTCACACACAGCAGGATTAAATGGAAAGATTAAAATGGAAGACAAAAATCCATAACCTAGTGTTCGTACTTACCCCCGCCTTTATATAGATGGGTACAAACAACCAGCCAAGAGCAAACAAAATTATCAGAGCCTGTAACCAAGGAAAGAACAGCTAAATTAGCCTCTTGTCCTGTCGCCAGCACTTTCTTAGGCCGTGTATCAGAATTGATGCCAACTATAATCATTGCAGAGAGTAAAACGATGGCCAATTCAGGGTGCCCTGGCCTCATTCTTTCTACTTGTCTTGTATTTTACAATTGGAACTCCAGGGGTGAAATCCTGGCCTTATTGAAGTCAATGGGAGTTTTGCCATTGAGTTGAATGGGGTTAGGATTTCACCCCAGGTGTCTGACAGAAGCACCTGAGGAAGAGTCCCCTCCACTGCAGCAGACTTACTGGAGTATCAGAAAGAAGAATGCTTCAGCATTTGCCCCATGTCTTTCCCTGGGGAAATACATTTGCAGTGTGTCTATGCTAACACTGGTCTTAAAATGGCCTTTTGCGCTATCCCACTGCAGCTCCACTAGCAGTAGAAACCACCAGAGCATTAGTGTACTCTGGGCACAGGTGTTTTACCACTTCATCTAGCCTTGCCCGGAGCAGGCCTAGACAACATAGTGGTTAGAATATTAGCAGCCCACAGATGCCTTTGAATGGTGGCAGATAATTATTGCTACCACCAGGAAACTATAGGTAAGTCTAGGGCTGCTCTGGCTCCCTTTACTAGTCCCTCTATCCAGTCTCCAAGCAGCCATGAGTAAAAGAAAGATTTCATACCCAAATCCAAGTGTGCTATGGTTATGTCTTATCTGTGATTAGCTTAGCTAGCCCAAGGTGTTGGAGAGGGGAATTTAGTTCTATACCCATATCACCTGACAGACTAGTCCACTTCTTTAGATAAAATGCAGGTGTAATTGACCTGCCTTCTGCAGGAGTATTGATGGAGGAGAAGCTAATCCTGTTCAGGGCAGCAGGAACATATGATGCAAATTGCACCTTAAGACCAGGTGATCTGAGAAGGGAAATACAGCACAAAGGGGCTGTTCCCCAACTCCTAACATTTCCTCCTGGCTGCATGTACATGAGCTCTGATACTGAATCCATGGAGGGCTACAGGTAAGCTGACTGATGAGAGGGAACATTAGCTTCCGTCTCAGCTCTCTCACTCAGACCTTGTTCCAAACCTTTATGGTCCTTCTGTCACCCTCCAGACAGTAGTCATAGTAATTTTAAATAAGTGAGGTGTTTGGTTATAGGACAAGGTCTGTCCCCAGCAGGCTAAGAACAGAACAGCATTGATGGCAGAATAGGAGGTAGGCGCTCAACTCGTTCACTGCTGTCCCTTAGTGAGAGGGGAATGAGAAGACAAACACGAAGTAGAGGGTGAAGATAAATTCTTCACAGCCTGAAGGAAAGCAAACTACTTTTCTCCCCCTACCCACACACATACACAGCAAACTCTCAGCAAATATGATACAGACAAGGTCAGAAAAGCTGCTCTTTCCCTGATATCTGGAGATGCTGTTTATAAACCTTTAAAAGGCAATCAAAGGACATGAATAGAGGGGGAAATCACCAATCTATTTAGAGAGAGAGAAAGAAAGAGAGAGAGAGAAAAACCTCACTGGAAAACTGATTTCCCAATATAATAATGGGCTTTTCTCCCCCCACCAGCTGGGCTGCAGGTGGAGTGGTGAGACAGGCTGGGGGAATGGGAATGGACACAAAGTGTTCTTATGCTGGGCAGTGCTGCCAGTGACCAGCCCTAAAGGAGACAGCTGCTGGGTAAGGGCTCTGATGGCATTAAAGGTAGACAGTGTAGTGTAAAAACCTCTTTGGATACCTCTGAGGTGACAATATTTATTTAAATGTGTGCCACTTACGTTCCATTCAAATCCTGCAATGGCGATTCCTGCAGCTGCTCCTGTTCCTGCCAAGCCCACAAAGTGCCCACTGCCAATGTTACTGGCAAACAGAGAAGCACCAATCTGAAAACAGAGAGAAGAACAGATTTGGGTTATAGATCCTGGCTCAGGCCCTGGCTAAAGTAAGAGCTGTATATGTGACAAATACCTTAAAAGCTCGTGCGTATTTGGTGTTTTGGGATTTCCTATCTGCCATCACTATGTGCCTGATTTTTCTTCTTAAAACCCAGTACTGCAGCCATAATCCCTACCGGCAAGGAAAACTGAGCAGGACATTGCATATTATCTCAACCAGAGGGGACACAGATGAATGATAATACGCCTTCCTCCATGTAGTCTCTGCCCATACAGAATGTCAACACTTGGGAGAACTTTTTCCAACTGATATGTAGGTGATTTATTCCAGAATGAGCAGCCAACGATCTTGGCTAGAGGTCCTGGCAGGTAGCACAAAAGGCTTATGTGACACATCTATCCTGTTCCAGGGACAAGTGGCTGATTCATGCCCTTGTCAGGAAAATTAGATTAATACAGTAAATCAGCCTCATGTTAGTAAGACTGTAACACCCCGTAATTGAATCTATAGCTTCTGACTGCCTGTCCTGTGCTTTAATCACTAGATAGTTCTTCCTGCCACATTTGTATGCAAGATATGCCATGCAAGTAACAAAACATAACAGAGAATTCCATAACTTCTTTCCCCATCCCCACTTTCCCCTTATTTCTTCACAGTGATCTCATATTCCTTTGCACAAAGACTGGAAGAAATCAGCTCTCTTAGAGTTACAGGAAATTTTTGTCTGTGTTTGTTCAATCCTGGATTTCCTCATACTTTTCCTACGGCAATCATTCCTGCCCTGGAGCAACCTAACTTATTTGTGACATCATAAGTGTTTTCATAGTAATGATTTGTGATGTAACAAACACTAGTGGCATCAGTGAATGAGTCAAAGTGGAAGAGTAAGCTAATTATAAAGATGAAACGCCTTCCTGCGGTGAAGAGGAGGGGATTCATTGTCCCCATGACCATTCAATCCTGGACTTCCCCTCCACTTTCCAACCAAGGCCCCAGACTTTAAATAACAGCTCCAGCCCATCTCAACTAACTTCCTCTCTTTTCCCACCAAAAAGACTTATTACCTACTTTAATATCATTTAAGAGACTGACAGCCAAGAGGGAGGGGGCGGATGCTTTCTAAAAGCTTTCTCCAGCTGAAGGGAAAAGAAACAAGGAATGTTTTTCAAATGATTCAGTGGGATAGCCATGTTAGTCTGTATACAGCAAAAACAATGAGAGTCCTGTAGCACCTTAAACACTAACACATTTTTGTGGGCATGAGCTTTTGTGGGCTGCAACCCACTTTGTCAAGTGCATGAAGTGGAAACCACAGATCGGAGGTATATATATACATTCAAGGGTAAGAAACATAACAATGGAGAGGGCAAGTGCTTAAAAAGTCAAAGCCATTTGGGTACCCAGAAATCACCTACCACAGGACAGACCCACAAAGAAAACGCCAGAACACCACTGGCCATCACCTACAGCCCCCAGCTAAAATCTCTCCAAACATCATTACGGATATACAACCTATCCTAGAAAATGATCCCTCACTCACTCAAGCTGTGGGAGGCAGGCCTATCCTTGCTTACAGACAGCCCCCCAACCTGAAGCAAGTACTCACCAGCAACCGTACACACTAACCCAGGAACCTATCCCTGCAACAAACCCCACTGCCAATTCTGCCCACACATCGACTCTAGTGACACCATCACAGGTCCTAACCACATCAGCCACACCATCAGGAGCTCATTCACCTGCACATCGACTAATGTAATATATGCCATCATGTGCCAGCAATGGCCCTCTGCCATGTACATTGGCCAAACCTGACTGTCACTATGCAAAAGAATAAATGGACACAAATCAGACATAAAAAATAGTAACATCCATAAACCAGTCGGAGAGCACTTCAATCTCCCAGGACACTCTGTAGCTGACTTGAAAGTTGCTATACGTGGACAAAAAAACTTCAAAAAGAGACTTCAGCGAGAAACTAGAGCTGGAACTCATATGCAAACTTGACACAATCAGACTAGGTCTGAATAGGGACTTGGAATGGTTATCGCATTACAAGAAGTAATTGTCACTGTTCACACATTCTCATCAACGGTTGTGAACAGGCCTCAGCTACTCTAACTGAATTGATTTTGTTAGCACTTGCCCTTCCCATTGTTATGTTTCTCACCCTTGGATGTAGATATATACCTCCTATCTGTGGTTTCCACTTCATGCATCTGACGAAGTGGGTTGCAGCCCATGAAAGCTTATGCCTGCAGAAATTTGTTGGTCTTTAAGGTGCTACAGGAATCTCGTTTTTTCAAATGAGAGCCTTACTTAACACTTTACATTTCAAATGCTTTAAAAGGTTTTTCCTTCTGTTGCTGTATCTTTAATAATAGGTTTAATGGTGTGTTTGCTAGGGTACTAGGCAGCCAAAGGTCTCTGTACACCAATCCCCAAACCTTGTATAATGGTGTATAATGTATAATGATGGACAGTTTCAGGGTCATGTTAAGACTTTTGACTCTTTGGGCCCATATAGTCCATCTAAATTAATACAATACCACACAGTAACAATACCCAGTTTATCTGCAGCAGTATTGTATTTTCTGTGTACATTTTTAAAAGAAAAATACAAAACCAAACAAAAACCAATGGAATTAGAAAAACATTTCAATTAACACAACAGTCATTATTCTGAGTATCAGGAAAAAGCAATGCAAGCATATGAGTCTATTACTTTCTGCTTCCATTTGTCTTTCTGACAGAGGAAAGATTCTGTACAAGAGGATCATAAGATCAGCGTACACTAGTTACAAATGCAATAAAAAATCTTGTTTTCAGAAACTACATGTATGTGTATATGGGCAGATCTTTGAATTCAGAACTATAGAAAGAACTTTGCATGTTTTGCTCCAATACTTTTGTAATTCGTAGCAAGAAAAAGTTATGTGTAAGAAGTTAGCCAATGGCTGGCAGCATCTATAGCAGTTACTATGGCTAGCTAAACCAGAGTATCTACATAACTCAGGTGTCCAGGAATTCTGCTTAACATTTTGGACTGGAATCTTCAAAGGAGCAGAATTCCCGTAGGTTGCGTTGTTAAATCCCAGCTTTGTTCTCGATACATCATAGACATAAAGTAGAGAAACTGAGCCTTAAACTTTGGATTGTTCCAGAGAGGGCTGGGCCTGAACCTGATCAGAGTAGGTGGGGGCTGTAATAAATCCCTGAATTAGCTAAAGGATTCTGATCTATTTTCCAAGCTACTCCATGTTACCAGAAGGTTAACATAAGAACAAAGATTTATTAGGAACTGGGAAACCTTTTAGAAAGGGAGAGCCTATATAGGAAGGACAGGCTCCACTTAAACCAGATGTCCTGGTGCTTGCTACTTCATAGGTCTCCTAAGGACCCTGGAAATCCTAAGCTTTGTCTAGCAGCCTAACTGAAACAATCTTCAACCCCTACAGTGCACTATGCATTCCACGGATCTATCTTTTATGGACTTAACCCTTGTGGAATGATATTGGGTTTGTTTTTTTACTTAATCATTTTGGGACATAAAAGTGTATGTATACAAATCCACAGCTCTGCCTATCCTTAACCACACAGAAAATTTGCATATTGCTTCGTGTCTCTGTAAAATCTTATATGTATCCATTAAGACTCAACTGCCTTGAGAAAGAGAGCAGGTTTGCTATTCTGCTGCACTCCTAAGTTCTCTACAAGATCTACATTTTGCATTATTATCTAAATCAGGTCATTTTAAATGCCACACAGTTCTTTAACCAAGAGAGATGGACATTCATCTCTCAAGCAGCATAGGCTTTGTTGCACTGTGGAATAACTTGTGCGTGCCCCTCCTCCATACACACACACACTGGTGCTATGCATTTACTTACCTCTTCAAACCTTGCATATCCAGCCTTTTTTTCGGCATCTTGTTGAGACCTCATATGTATGTATTGGCTTGGAGACCAGCACTGCTGCTGCTAGTTCCTTAGCAAGCCAGCCTGATACTTTAGCCTCTGTTTCATCAAATATGCAGGCACCAGACCCAAAGCCTACAATCTTGGGAAGAGGCATCCCAGTAGTAGTCCCATTAGAGGGCATTGGAGAAGTTAGAAAGCATTTAATTTACTGCATTTTTCCTTTCCTATGAAAGCTTCACTTTGGTTGAATTTTTGGTTGGTCTTTTTACCTTGAACAGTGATGGTTGCACCCAGGACTACAACTAAAAATGTTTCTACCTCAGTCCACTTCCTCTGGGGACAGTAAGAAAAATACTTATCCCCACTACCTATCCCCTACAACCTGCCTAGAGAGCTGCTAAATTAACAAACAGGAACAATTTCAAGTATATACAATGATCAGAGAAACCTATCCAGTAAGCAATAGCAAAACATGACTGCATTAAACTGAAGTGAAAATTATCTGTATATCCCAATTCTCTCCTTTGTTTTTTTTTGATTGCTGAATGTTACACATTTACTGTTGCTCTAAGCCTTGCACTGTTCCAGACCATAAGTTAATAAATCACTGACCCCACGTGGGAGAGCTGAGTTGAATTTCTGGTTTAAAGGAAATACACTTACAAGTCTCCAAATATTTCCCACTAACTAGTCACTAAACTCTTCAAGTTATCATTAAAACCTTTGATGCCAAAATAGTTTATGTTCTTTGGCCAATTATTTCATAAAAAGTGCAAATTAGGCTTTAATGTTTCTCTGTGAACCAAAGCTCCCCGGAATACAATCTGGATGCAGAAATAGGCTCCGACTCTGACATTTTTATTATTCTGTATATTTATTTTCAGAACCTTGTCAATACTGAGTGATTGGTCATACACACAATGAAGATTTCTGTTTATCCAGGAACAGATAAATACTTTCCTAAGACAATACACTGCCTCCAGTTATCTGGCTGAACTCCTCATCCTTCCAACTAGCAAAAAAAGAAAACATTCCGTTTCCCTGATCAAGGGTTAAAAAGCTGACAGGTGGCTTTTGAAAGGAGCCACAAGTAGCTCTATGTATTTAGATTACTTTTAGAGACACACATCTTTCCTGAACATCTGTGTCTGAATCCCAAAGAATAAAAAACAAATTCAATCAGGGCTGTTCCCTGAGTTTTAGAGCAGGCCCACATCTATTTGCACTGGGAGGCCTGAGACCTGCCCAGATCCTAAAACTAGGGAAAGAGTTTTTCAGAATCTCACGTTCCCTTGCGCAGAGTAGCCCTCCAGATGGTATGTTGACGTGAGTGGTTAGCTATGGGTTCGAGTGTTGCATTGTTTAAGTTCCTTGCTTTTATCTTAGCTGGTGCTGGGAAGGGTGAAGGAGAGATTTCCTGTTAGAGCACAGAGTGGTACTGTATATGTTCCAAAGTGAGGGATTAATGAGATGGTACAAGGATAGAACTGGAATGTAGATCCTCAGCTGCCATGAGCAACTACGAGGGAAGCAAAGGTGTCTCTAAGCAAAGATTGATTTTAGAGACAATTCTGGCAGCACAGAATCATCCCTCTCTGGCCTCTGATATGCCTCTGACATGGATAAGGGGCTTAGGCTGGCTTCATTACTTTATGTCCCTGGGGGACTCCCCTCTGTCATGTAAATTCCCAGCTGCCTCTTTAGGGAAGCTTTACATTTCCTTTGCAGCTTTAGAGCCATGCAAAGGGCCTTACCCGGGCTGAGGGGGTCTGACCCATGGTGTTCTTGTATTGTAGACACTGGGCCAGATTCTACACTGCCTTGCAGCTTGTGTCATCATTTGCATCTGTACAAGATAGTAATGTTTTATATTCACTATTCACAGGTAAAAGGAATTATATAAGGTGTAAATTAGTAGAGGATCAGGCTTAGTGCATTTAGTCAGGCAGGCAGAAGTCCTTATTCACCACTGTTTTATCCAGTCACTGCATTGATTAAACAAACTAATTTACCTTAAAAAAACTTTCAGATTCTCAGTTTTTCAATAGCTTTTATTTGGATCTGAATCTACTCATGAAATCCTCCTCCTGCTGGAAAATACAATACCCTAACATTAAAATGGCAGCCCCAACCCTGCCCCAATTCAGGCAACACTGAATGGAGACACTGAAACAATGGTAGGGATTTCTGAAAGCTGTTTTGAAAATTCCTACAGTCACTAAATATTTATTTACTTCTCTAAGATCCCAATCTTGCAATTGGATCCTGTGTCAAATCCCACTGCAAAGGTCTGTCCGCATGGATCCAACTGCAGGTTCAAGGATAGGTGTTATAACAAATAACTGAATTTTCCTTCCAAGAGGATGATCACAAAAGTACTGTATTAGTGACACCCAGAAAATGAATCTATCACAATCTGGGGTGCAATCCAGACTAGTGAGAGGCTGTGTCACCACTTGCTCTGCACCTTGGGTACCTCACAAGGCTTTGCTGATGTAGCTTCCAAGCTGGGCTGCTCACAAACAGCATGCAGATCACACCCCAAGCGTCTGTGTACAACTGCAGCCTCCTAGCTACACACCAGTTACACTTTGGCTTTCAACACTCCTGAATTTCCCCCCCAAAAAATGTGTTCTGCACTACTCAGCCCTCTCCTGGACAGACAGGAGGTCTGTTGCCCCATAAGAGGTCAATATACACAACAGTTTGCTACCAATTTGTTACCCTTGTTTGCCACCCAAACAATTCAGTTTAAAACACAAACTGGATTAGTTTTGACTAAAGAATAAAACTAATTTATTTAACTACAAAGAGATAGGTTATAAGTGAGTACAAGAATAAGGTATTAAAGTCAGTTAAATGATTACAAGAGGAATAAAGATAAAATCCTTTCTAGTAACTACACTTAAACTAGACTTGGTTAAATGTAAAATCCTTACCACACATTCCCAGCAATATACCTGACCAAATTTTCAAGTCAGGATCTCTCACAAAGTCCAAAGGCTGGTTCCTTTGTGTTTTTGGGTAAAAGAGACAGACAGAGAGGGAGAAAAAGAAAGCAAAAGGGATGGTTTTTTACCTCATTTTTATAGTCCAACCACCTTCTGAAATGCATTTTCCTGAGGGTCAACCCTAGATAAAGTTCCTTCAAAGCTTTGGAGATGTAGTCATGGAGTCTCATTGTGAAAGAGGTTCCTTATTTGTTAATATGCTAATCTATCTGTTCCTGCACCCCTTCACTGCCAACAGATGGCCACTTGACTGGTGATTGCCAATCAACTTTGATCACACCTGGCTAGAGACATGAGCTTGTCTTTTGTCTTTGAGAAACAGGTATACCTCCTCCCCAGACTTGTCTGGTAGATACATTTCAGTCATAATTTCAGCTCATGTTCATACTTTACATAAAATATTGCTACGTACATTACATCAAGATATTATTGTCCAGCAAGTTATTAGTTTTTAATGATAGTTCACAAGGCATATTTTGTACAAAGAATATTACAATGGCTTGTAGAGTGTGAATACAAGGATGCATTCTGTCAGAGCACCACATTTGTCTAGAAGGATTTCTGCTTTGTCAAGAAGCCTCATTCAATAGAAAGAGCGTTGCCTAATGGTGAGAACTTAGGACTAACTCAGGAGATGTGGATTCTATTCTCAGCCCTGCTTCTGGCCTGCTGGGTGACCTTAGGCAAGTCACTTCATCTGTCTGTGACTCAGTTTCCTCATTTTAAAACAGGAATCATGATACTTACCTCCTCTGTACAGCGGTTTCAGATCTACAGCTGAAATGTGCTATATAAGTGACAGGTACTATTATTATAAATGTAAACTCTGATTCGTTATCAGTAATTTATCCTGAACATTCCAGGATTCTCTCTTTGCAATCTTACAGCAAAGGACTAGATTCCACAGCCAGTGAAGGCAATACAGCAGCACCATAAAAACCACACCCACAAATCAATTCCCCCCAATATCTTGTACCTGACAGCAATTACTTCACATGATCCAAGCCCTCAACCAAAAATGTTTGGATCCAGAGAAGATGGTAAGTACAAAACATTCAATACATGTGCAGCCAAATAGTATATGGGGACTAAAAGTGCACATATGCACACACAGCATATAATGCAAACTCACCGGCCACCACACCATGCTACGTTCAGCCAGGAAGAATCCTCCCACTGTCCCTCGGTTAGACAAGAACATGGCCTGGAAAAAAAGTTAACATTTTCAGCTCTCACAGCAAACTATAGCCTGATGGCATAAACAACCATCATGGCATTGATGAAAAAGAGGAACCAATATAATGCCCAGAAAGGGTCAAGAAAGAAAGATTTTGAAGGGAATAATATGACCTGACAAACACTGAGCAATGGTTCTTATATCAATCTATAAAATAACCATTCAAGCTTTATTGCTTTAACTTTCATTACAGCAACCCAAATCACTGTATTTCTAAAATAGAATGAGCTATACAACAAAAATAAAACAAAAGAAATGCATCACTAATCAAGGGCCTTGCCTTCAAACTGTCACTCATGGGATCATTCCTGCAGATGTAGCAAGTTTTACGTTCATGCACCAGAGATGATGTACCTAGCTTTCTTACTCAATGCTAGCATGCTTCAGAGTTTCCCTACAGGAATCTACTGCATGGCAATTTAACCTTTCCTGTTCTGATAAGATGACAAGGTACCAACACTCCACTTATTAGCCTTTCTCCATGTCCACAGAGTACTTTCCTCGCTCTCATTGTGTCTCTATCTGGAGTGACTTTATGGAAGTTTCCCTCACATTTTCCACAGGGCCTGATTCAAAGCCCTTTGCAGACAATGGGATTCCCATTCCTTTGGATCAGGCCCACAAAGGGTGTAAGCAAAAGTGAGCCAGATCTCTGATCCTAATATCGAAACAAAAAAAATAAACAAACGGGGACATGTTTCACCACATACAATAGTTGAATCAATACTTGTCTCATGGAAAAGGACAACATTCGTGGAGAGAGACTCTTAACATTAAGCTTCTTAGCAACTGTTCAAAACAACTAGAAACTTCAATGCTCCAATGCCTGACATGCCACCTCCCAGCCCTCTTCTGCCCCAGCAGTTCATGTTACAAAGCATTACAGTCAATAATAAATTACAATAATCATACTTCAGGTCAGATTGTGCCTTTAAGACAGCAGCCTGGTTCCCTCCCTTAGCTCCCCAGGATGCAAGAGAAGTGTTTCTGCTACATCACTTCTTAGAGGAGAGTGTGCTGCAGCATTCTGGGTCAATGGATAGCCTGGGCTGCTTGGCTGACTGGTGTGGGCCAATGGGAAGGCTCACGGTCCTGCCTCCTCCCCAGACTTCCATGCTCCTTTTCAGGTAGCTTGCGCCCCAGAGTGCACTGAAGGAAAGCAGTACTCTCAGGAAAGGTCTGGGAGCTCAACTGTGTTTGGTCTCTGTGTGGGGGATAAATGGGCAGGCTTCCTGGTACAGTCAGATCCTTGGCATCCAGCGCACTCTGCCAGAGGTGTACATGCAGGTACTTAACATCTTCAAAGTGCTGAACAAACATTAACTAGTTCATGGGCCTCAAAAGCAAATCACTTTTCAAACCTCTGTCAGGCTGCTAGTGGGGATGACTTTGCTTGCAGCTTCCTGTCCTGTTCTATGACATGGACTCCTGGGTTATTTCAGGGGAGCGCACAGGCCACTGAAGGGCAGGTTTCCCTGACTCTGTTAACTGTTGGCACTTTCCTCAAGGGACTAGCAGAACATTTCCCACAAACAGTCTCTGATCTCTCCCCATAGAGAATACAGACTCTGTTCCTGAGAGGGGCATCAGCTCTTTCATCAAGGGACTCACCAGTGTTTTCCACTAAGGCAAAGCAGTACAAACACTATCTGCCCTTTTCCTTTGAACATTTCAATATCTAGATTTGTTTTACCCATTAGATGTGAAAGAATTGTTCTCTCTCTAAGGGCTTGTCTATACTAACAAATCATTTTCGAATAGCTGGAATGTGAATCTATCCCACATTAGCCTGCCGTGGACTAATTTCAGTGAAGTCCTGTTGAAGGAAAGCAGTTATTCTCTTCTGTCCAGATCATGTCTATGCTCTCATCCACTTCATATCTGTCCTGCAGCAATCCCCACCTGCCACTCCATTACTACCTTTAGCGCTACTCGAATCCTCACCATTTACAACTCAGTCCAGTACTCACCCCACCCCACTGCAATCCCCATTTACCCCACCTCTTATACTTCACCCCAATTCCGACCCCATCATGAATTCCTATAGCAGTCACCTCTTCTCCAGCACCCCAACCATCCACCCCCACTACTATCCCATTCCCACCTTCACCCCAATCTGTTCCTCAACCAGTTCCCACTCTAATCTACTAAAATCTCCACTTCACCATTATCCTGATTTCCATCCATCAGCACTCTCCTATAGTCCCTCCCCACAGATATCCCTCTTTCACCCTCACCCTGAACCCCATCTATGATCCCCTCCTCAACCATCCCACCCTCTTCACCCCTAATCCAGGTCTCACATCTACTTCCCCAGGGAATCCCAACATAAACTCCATCCTGCCACCTTTCAAGCCACTCCCCAATTAAGCAGCAGGCAATGTATACAACTGTAATTTTAATATACTAGAACTCAATAAAGTACATTCTCATTAAGGGAATAAAATCCAGACGTACCCATAGTCCCACTGCCAGGGTTACCAAGAAATAGATTACTATGACCGAGATGTCTGCAGGGTTATTGATTTTTGTGGAGGAGTCCATCCTGTCTTCTGCTCTGGCTCCTTTCCTTCTCCTATCCTTATATCACCTCTGGCAGACCTGAGATTATGATCCCTCTTTCGTCTTGTATATTTAACTTCAGGATTCACTTGTTTCCTATGTGGTGCAAGTTGAAGCTAGTGCTTTTTCTTGAGTGGTGATTCCCACCAAAAAACTGCTTCCCTGTTACAGCAGTTTTCATAGGCAAAGAAAGTCCCCAGTTCACATCCGCTGCAGAAGGTGCTCAGTCAGTTGTAGCCCAAGAGCAGGTGTGTGGGAAGCAATGAGCTGTGGAAGGAGTGGCTTGGACATAATATACTCAGCGTATGTACTTCACTGTTTGCACGGACTCTTTCTGCAGTGGTGGTTCCTGTAGATCTGGTCATAGGAGTTGTTCTCTTAAGAACAGGATGCTTAACAAGCCCAAAGGAAGAAAGTGACCTGACAGTTACAGAAATCCCACGGTTCTCTGAGCCGACACTCCTGCTATGCCATTCCTCATTCCAGAGGGAATACACAATGGAGGCACTGCCCAGGATTTCTGGGAACAAGACAATAGGAAGTCACTTTGCTCTCTTACATCTAGATATTTACAGATGTGTCTGAGCCATAAAGAGCTGGCTAAGGAGCTTGCTGGACCGTTGATGATGATTTTGAAAAAGTCATAGAACACTGCGGAAGTTCCAGAAGACTGGTAGAAAGCTAAAGCTGTGTAAAGGGTAAACTGGATTGCCTGGGTAATTATAGGCTTGTCAGTCTGACATCGATCCTGAGCAAGATAATGAGTGACTGATACAGTACTCAATTAATAAAGTACTAGAGATGCATAATATAATTCATGGAACTCAATATCGGTTTATAGAAAACAGCCTATCAAACTAACTAGATATCTGTTTTCATGAGATTACAAGTTGATAAAATTAACAGTGTTAAAGTAATATACTTAAACTTCTGTAGGCATTTGACTTGGTATTAACCACATTTTGATTAAAAACTAGAACGATATAAAATTAACATGGCACACATTACTGGTTAACTGATAGGTCTCAAAATGTCATTGTAATGAAGAATCATCATCAGGCAGGTGTGTTTTCAGTAGGATCCCACATAGATCAGTTTTTGGCCCTACTTGATTTAATATTTTTATCAATGACCTGGAAAAAAGCATAAAATCATCACTGATAAGGTTTGCAAAACACTAAAAAATTGGAGGAGTGATAAATAATGAAGAGGACAGGTCATTGATAGCAATCTGGATCACTTAATAGGCTTGGCCCAAGAAAAATACTATGCATTTGAATAGGGCTAAGTGTAAATCTATACTTCTAGGAACAAAGAATGTAGGTGGTACTTAACGGATGGGGGACTCTATCCTGGGAAGCAGTGACTCTGAAAAAGATTTGGGGGTCATGGTGGATAAAGAGCGGAATGGGAGCTTCCAGTGTGACACTATGGCCAAAAGGTTTAATGTGAACTTTGGATGCATAAACATGAAAACCTCAAGTAGGAGTAGGTAAGTTATTTTACCTCTGTATTTGGCACTCCTGGAACACTGCATCCAGTTCTGGTGTCCACAATTCAAGAAGAGTGTTGATAAATTGGAGAGAAGAGCCAGGGCAACCATTAAAGGATTAAGTAGACTTTATAATGGTGGACTCATGGTGATCAATGTATTTAGCATAACAAAGAGCAGATAAAGGGTTGACTTGATTACAATTTATAAGTACCTACATGGAGAACAAATATTTAATAATAGACTCTTCAATCTCTCAAAGAAAGATATAACGTGATCCAATGGCTGAAAGTTGAAGCAAGACAAATTCAGACTGGAAATAACGCATTAAAATTTTAATGGTGAGGGAAATTAACCATTGGTACAATTTACCAAAGGTTGTGGTGCTTCTGCATCACTGGCAATTTTTAAATCAAGATTGGATGTTTTTCCAAAAGATCTTAAAAGGGTGTTGGGGAAGTTCTATGGCTTGTGTTATCCTGGAGGTCAGACTAGATGATCACAGTGATCTCTTGTGGCCTTTCAGTCTATGAATAAAGTTGAGATACAGAAGTCAACATGCCAGAAGTGAACACAGAGTTGAAGCTGTTCAGAACCAGGGCTTTTTCTCTGGCCACTGTCACAAATTGTGAAGTTCTAATTCCAGATGCAAATGACGCCGAAGTTTGGCAGCGCTTAGGACTGGTCCCATCTCCAGTTATTTATTCATTCTTGAACTTCAAAATTAAACCAAACAAAATGATCTGATGTAAAACAGAACTCAGCTGTGGGGCAGGCTGTGACACTGAGCAGAGTTTCTAAGTCAGTCAGAAACAATCCATGAAAAGGGAAGTTTCCTCAGGAGAGTCCTGTGATCCTCTCTGATAGAGCAGGAGGTCGTATCGCAGCCGTGATTAGAGGAATGCAGGAAATGTAGGCAATAGGTACAGGTGCAAGAATTTCAGGGCTCTGGGGATATTTGAAAGTCCTGTCTCCACCTCTGCTTTACCCCCATGCAATCATAATTCATTTACAGTTCAGTAGGCTGCCTGCCAAAAGCTGATTGCCACACTGCATTTACCCTAAACATTATGAATAGTACAGTACATACAAAGCACAATGGGCATGATTGTGATCTTATGTTGTTATACATCACTGACTTCAGTGGAATTACTTCAGATTTTCAGTAGTGCTTAGAATCCTTTCCAAGACATACTTGCCCTATGACCATTAGACTTTTTTTGTTGTTGTAATTAGTAGCTAATCAGGAGCGTGTGATAAGGACCATAAATCTGAAATTAAATAGTAAAACAAGAACCACATCTTTCTCATCTATACATTGCAATGCAATTTAAGCACAAACAAATTAACAAGATGCTGTCTTCTGATATTTAAGGTAAATCCAATAGGGAAAAATAATCCTAAAAGCTGGTGAACACCCACAATTCTACAACCTTTCCTAACCATAATCTCTCCTGCTATCTGCTCCAGAGAAAGAGGTCTTATTTACTACTTATCAGCAGGGATCTTAGAAACTCCTTTTGCCACAGGAAAACACAGAATTTGCGTTTTTACAGAGAATCTTTAGTTTTTACATTTTGTGAAAAAATAAAAATATAGTAAAACCCCATGCCACCAGCACAAACAAAGTATGGAAAATTGATGCTGTCAGCCCCATGCAGTGAGGCTCCTGCTGTCAGATTTCATTTTAATCATGGAAAAATGCATTTTTATTTTTTTTTATTTGAGAATTTTGGAGGTTTTTTTAATCACAGAAAACTAGGATTGTTGGAACAGTTTGTATAAGGCAGGATGTAGCTGGAATTTCATACAAAGACTGATGCAAATGGATTTCCATGTATCCTTGTAACAAATGAATTTTTTCATTTTCACTTATTCTTAGTTCATAAATTGAATTCCAGTTTCATCTCCTGTAGCCACAACAAACTCTAAGAAAATAAAATAATAGGTTGGAGCACATGGGCCTGAGTCACCACTGCCTTGCCTCGTGTTGTTGGCCATACCTTTATACAGTGACAGTAAAGAAACTGTAAGTTGCTACAACTGATATAAGTGCATGGAGAATTCTGCATTACACCCATTGCATACTTTGACCAGATCTAGCCAGATCTAGCCTATGCTGACTGCTTCTCTCAGGACTCAGCCTGATGGAGACTAATCCATCATGGAAATGACACATTCTGGGTTAGATTAATTCTGGAGAATAGCATTGTCAATGTGCTAGCCTCCTATCACCCAGGGATTTCATGGTGCCAATTGACAGAGGGGACAGGGATCCCCTGGGTCTGGTATCTACATTTTAGTTCACCAAGCAGTGTCATGTAAGGTCTCTCGTGAAAGTCAGTGTCACACTGGTCCTCATAATCATTGTGACATATATGCTCAGGCAATATGTAAGGAATTATGCTTACATACTGAAAGCTATGTTCTTACGGTCTGTGAGTTAAGGCAGGTTACCAGAAGGTGATCAGTATATTTCTATCAAGCAGGAGGGAAGACACACTTAGCTGTCTTTGTCATGTGTGTGTTGTTCATTTAACAATGGAAGCTTGGCTACAATCTAAGCCAAATGTTAATCAAGAGATTATAAAAATCAACAAGAAAGGAACACACAGGAGGAAACAAAGAGCAGCGGGAGAGAAGGACTATCTTGTTTACAAGTAAAGATAATGGATTTTTGGACTATAACGGTAGAGACAGAGAAATGCTGCATCCTTCATCTAGGAGGCAAGCTGCCAGCATGCTTATCTCCAAAGGTGGAGAGGGATACCAGCCAACCTCGCAGTTAAATGCTGAGAGAAAATCTTTCAAGTGAGAGAACCTTTACGAGACACAAGAATGTCTTGTTAGTTAGTGGAGCTGAGCCAGCGCTGGGGACGGTGCATATGGAACTCTTTCACAGGATTCAGTGGGATCATTCTGGCTTCACGATGCCTTGCTCAGTCATTCCTGGGGTGCTTTGTCTCCACACCCCCACCACAACCACTACTACTATCTTTGTTACAGAAGCACCTAGCAGCCTCTTCCAAGACTGAAGCCCCATTGCACTACGTTCTGTGCTGACACAGTATGAGACACTCCCTGCCCCAATGAGCTTCCAATCTAAATAGGCAAGAAAGATGAAGGGTGGGAGAAGAAATGGGCACGAAGCAGTAAAGTGACTTGCCCAATGTCACACAGAAGATAGAGTCAAGAATAGAACCAGAGCATGGATTCTCAGCCTGAGCTTTACATTCCTAGCATTGTCATGACCACTCCTCTTGTGAGTCCAAGAACATGATGTCTTCTGTTACTAGTATATCACATTTCAGAAGACTCAACAACTAAGCCAGTGGGACACTGAACTAGATGTATCTACAAGGGCTGATAACACTTTCCATGGGCTCCCTTCCGCACCTTAGATATATGTTTTCTGATGGATTGAAATAGAAAACAAGAACAGCTGACTTACCCAAACCAAAGGAAGGAAGGAGTAGAAAGACCTAGATCGGAGGGAAGGAATCTTGGATTAGAAGTAAGGATCACATTTGAGAGACTGAGAATTGGGATTAATGAATAGGGAGGAACCTTTGCTGTACTGAATGAAAACCTTATCAGCTGAGTCTGGAAATAAATGTTAGCAAAGTTACCCCATACAATGTCCCAATGTGTCTTTCAGCTAGACCCCAATTTCCTTACACATCTAGAAAGAAAACAAAAAGAAAACAAATGTTGTTTTACACTAAGTGTTGTTTAGCATGTAACAGGGTGATATATAAAGTATCAGTCTCACTCAGAGACAGAAATTAGACTCATTTCTATATCTTCAGTACCATTTACAAACTTAATGCTAGATTTGTAAAGTGACCACCTGCTCTTATCACAAGGACAAATATTAATCTAGTCTGCTAACTAAAAAGCTATTTTTTTTTCCAAAGCACAGACATTAGCTGTTCATCCCAGCTCTCCTGGCACGGATACCCTTTTTACTAGGTGGTGATTTGGGCCGAAGCCAGAGTGGCCACCTGTTCTGATATAGTATACAGAGCAGTATAAACACATCACTGTCTATATGAAATTTTAGATTGTACTGACTTTGCTAGTGCTTTTCAGGTAGCCTGTTGTAAAACTGGGTCAATATCTAGATGAGATGACGCCCTCTGGAAGATCTCTGAATATCCCCAGACACATCTGTACCTCTGGTTGAGAACCACTATTTTAGGGAACATAGGAGGAAAAAGAGATTTTGCCTGCAGTTGCCTGCTCTGTTCTATGACATGGGTTATTTCAGGGGAGCACACAAGTCAGTGGAAGGCAGGTTCCCTAACTCACTCTGGTAACTGTTGGCACTTTTCTCAAGGACAGTCTCTTATCTCTCTTAATATAGAATACAGACTCTGTTCCTAAGAGGGGTATCAGCTTTTTCATTTAGGGACACAACAGTGTTTTCCCTAAGGCAACAGCACTACAAACACTATCAACCCTTTTCCTTTGAACATTTCAGTATCTAGACTTATTTTACCCATTACATGTGAAAGAATTGTTCTTTCTCTAAGGGCTTGTCATACTCCATGCCTCCCCATTGTCCTGCAACAATTTAATCTGCCTCTTGCTCCCCGTCACTTTCTCAATCTACCTTTCACAGTATCTCTGCTTCTTCTCACAGTCCTCTAGTCCTGTCTAGCCCCCTGAACCATAAAGCGGCAGTCATTTTTCCTGAGGGCAAGTGGCTTCAGTCCCACTGAAAACAGTGAGAACTGGCAGCCATTACTGAGGACATCCTCTCTTCCACATGCAGATAGACTATAGGGAAATGGTGACCATCTTGCTGGTTTCAGACCCATTGACAATAACAGGAGATGATGGTCATTTTGAACGAAGGAAAAATCCATGAGTTGGCGCCTTTCATTATCATGTTTTCCTGAGACAGGTAAAAAAAAACCCAAACCAAACCCAAAATTGCTAGAGCCATGATAAACTCATGAGTTGGAAGTCCTGTATTCTGTTGAAAGCAGCTGCAGAGATACACATTCCTGCAACAGCGACGGTGTTAACTATATTGGCCTTGCATAAGCAATCTTAATTTTGGCATTTGGTAACTTTCCAGGGTTTAACTTCACAAACTTTCACAGGCTTTAATCTCCTTTTTATTTTAATGTAACCCCATGGCATTTGCCTTATCTGCAGTGTCTTCATGACAGTAGCGTGGATGGGGAGCAGCACAGGTTGCCAAGGAAACCTCGGGGAAAGGAATGCTGCTTCCAGGAAGTAGACAGCCAAGGCCAGGCTCTGAATCTCGGTTGCCTGACAACCAAGAAGGAGAAAAAGGAGACGCTAGTTCAAGCAGTAGAGGCTTCTGCCGCCTCAGAGAATGATTGCAGCATGTGCCTGGATGATGGCCACCACTATGCCTGCTTAAAGGAGGCAGCAAAGAGAGAGAGAAAGGATTACTGCAAGGATGATTGAGTGGTTAAGCTCAGGGAAATGGAGCTAGCTTAACCAATGAGGAAGATGCTTGTGATAGACCATTACCCACCACCCTCAGTTAAGGAGGTAGTAGCTGTGTTGGGAAGAAAGAGGAACCAGCCACTGAAGGGAAGACATGCTATTTGGTGAGCTTGGGAGTCTCATGCCTGCATGCAGCTTCACCCTGAAAACTGGCCTCTGGGCATGTGACAACAATGGTCCTTATTAATAGACATTTATTCTATCATCCGACATTATTCGACAACTCCTTTCTTTTAATTTGATACATTAAAGATGCTTCTCCATTGCCAGACTTTCCATAAAATCCTAAATAACGGATGCTATCAGACAGCACTTCTGCACCCAAGATAGGCAATCAGGGAGAGTCTGCCCCTCTGAAACTAGATGAAATTATGGCCTGGCTAAAACAAATCTCAAGAAAGCAGACTATCTTAAGAAAAATTTGACTATAAAATGGAGATCAAACATATTACAGCTACACATCAAGCTAATTGGCAAGACTTGGTTTCAAGACTAGAATTGACTCTCCTCGGTAGAAGGCATAATGAGTACCATGAATATAACTCTCAGAGCAACAAGAAAGGACTATTAAAATTTCAGGAGGAGGTTAGTGGATCTCAAAGGAAGATCAAGGAGAAAATCTGAGAATTGTGGGTGTCCTAGAGGGGCTGAAAAAAAGGACTCCTGTGGAATTTCTATCCACCATGTTGAGTGCTCTTGTCTCCTGTCCCTACTATCAAAACTTTGAGAGTGCCCACACTACCTCCCTTATGCCAAAATCCCCTGCAAATGCAAAGGCCTGGGCCATAAGTGTCATATTTAAAAAATACAATATGAAGGCACTCATTCTTTAAAAAAAGCCTGTGAATTGAAAATTCTAACATTGGAGGGGCACAGCCTGATTATATTTCCAGATTACACCACAGATGTGGTGGAGAACAGTGTTAAACTTAATTGATCAAGTTGATTACAGTTGATAAATTAATCAAGAACACTTTTCCTTGCCTGAACCTCCCCTTAATGAAATGAAATCCTTTAGAAATAAGGGAGGTTCTGGGCAGTTGGTTTGTAGGGTTGGATTGTATATTATTAAATAAATTATTCATAAGATTAAACTCTCAAAATATATATCCACTCTGATACAGGACTCTGGCAAGATTTGAGTTTCTGCTGAGCCAGAGAAAATAATCATGTGAGCTGCATCTCTGCATGTGATGTCATGACATTTCTCACATTATGGCATCAGTTTTGTTAGCTGTGTTTTAAAAAGATATTGTATGGTGAGAAATGTTTAAAGTCTAAGGAAAGGGGAAAGTGATGGCCCAGATTAATAGACAGCACTTTTCAATGCTCTTCATTCTTAACTAAAAACTATAGTTGAAAAAGCTGAATTCTTTCACTGTATTTGTTTAGGAACTAAATCCTGCTCTCACTTACAATTGAGTAAATTTGGAGTAACTCAGATGACTAATTGGGGTTATTCCAGATGTACATGAGAGTAAATGAAAATGGAATTGTGTCCTCTCCTATCACATCCTGTGTATTTCTTCCCTGAGCTGAATTTCCAAGAACTATAGAGGATGAAAAGAAATTTTGGTCTCTTTGCTCATTGAGTCCAGAGTTTCCCTATGATGTTTATCTTATCTTTATGATAAACTGAAATTTGGACTTTAGTTCACTGTTCTTTTACTCTGGAAAGATTATTTGAGAGAGTGAATTTTGAATATGGACTATAAAGTACAGGCCAAATTCTGCTCTCAGATATCCTGAAATAAACCTGGGGCAACTCCATTAAGGGCAATGGACTTACTCTGGATTTTCACTGGTGTTTCCAAGAGCAACATTTGGCCCTATATATAGGACCATTCATCCCGCCAGTTAGGATCCTCCTTGTTACAGAAAATGACGTCAGTACTGATTTGAATCTGAAGTCTTCTGATCTACAGGGAGCTCTTGAATAAGCCATATGGTCAGGAAATATACAGTTTAAAATAAACAGGTGCTGAATCTTTGTGACTTTACTCTTACAAGAAAGTATTAATTGCTAACTGGTCATGCTGTTAATATTGCAAATGGGTAGTGTCAAGATTTATAGTGTTTATGGAAGGCCAGTAATTTAGCAATAAAACTGCAAATTTCACAGCAACTACAATATGATTTCTGATCACTCAGTTTATATATTAGAGTCGGTATAGAGTTATGGAATTTGCTATTGAGCTAATGATCTTGCTGAAATCTGCCATAAATTGTTCAGCCTTCTTGTTCCTAGAGGGCATGGGAGAATTTGATTAGCAAACATAGTGAATCTGTGCATGTTCATATTAAGTCTGCTCCTGCTCCCATTGAAATCAGCAACAAAACTTCCATGAACTCTACTAAGAGCAGGATCAAGCCTTTAAGCAGAGAGAAATTCTGCTCTCATTGACCCTGTGGCAAGTCTGGAGAATTGAAGGCAGTGGTGTTATTCCAATTTACACCAATGTAACTGGGTAAAAGTTGGACCAAGGATTCTAACCAGAATAAAACAAAATGACACGATTCTCCCATACTGCTTTATCATTGCACTTCAGTCTTTACAGGATAAAATCATTATCTGCTGAAGGGAGAAGGAAATTAATTATTTGGGCCATATCATCAGCTGGTATAAATTTGCATAGATCCAATGTAGCCAAGGGAGCTATGCTGACTTATGCCAGTTGAGGATCTGCCGCCTTGTATTTGTCTCCTGACTTTTCCCACACAACTAACATCATTATCACTCTGTTACCCTCCCCCCAACACATACTCCCTCAGATGGAGGGCCAAGTTCCATCTTCTGGTTCTGTCTAAACATTAATGCATTTTAATTCTTTTTACTTTTAATGGCAGAAAACATTTCACATGTAAACTGACCTGAAACAAGGAAAACACTTTACCTTCAGACTTTCAGAGCCATCTGACTTTTTAAACACTTTTGTCATGGTTAAATTCAAACCCAAGTCCTGCAGATGAAATCCTGAACTGTACTGGAAGTTTGACTCTGACTTGATATTAATTTCTCCAGAGTAGCTTCAGTTCAGTTCACCAACAATCACTGAAACGAGAACATATTCCACAAACTGGGGTGCTGTGAAGTATTCTTTAGGTAATATATGAGAGTTTATTCATCTTTACAGGGTCAGCCTCTCAGACAGAGAGAGGTCTCCCCAGCTTCCACAGTTGTTTAGTTTCTCCTCCATAGATGCATATGCACACAGAATAGGGACTCTTCTGAAAAAACAAGATCCAATGCACTGATATTCGGGGATGTCAAGGACTGTAATTTTAAATATGCTACATACCCAAGCACTCTTCTACTTGACTGTACTTCACTTACTCTCTTGTAGAAAGCAACCCCATCCTTCCTTGTATCTGGGCCCATCCTGAGATACTCTCCTCCATCCAAGAGCAGGGATCAATCTTTTTTGAGTGAAAGTTTCCCAACCAACTCAATCAGCAGGGAAAGCCATGTTAATGGCATGAAGCATTGTCTCCTGCACAAAGCTGAAAGTATCTCTTCTGTTACCAACTATCTCCAATGAAGAAAAGCCAGTATCTACACAAAACTGAGGATATTAGCTCTTATATGGATTTAAAATATGTAAATTTACAAGGCTAGAAAAAGAACTTCCCTAAGAAATGACAAAATGCAAACTAATTTTTATTCCTTGTTGATACATATATAAATATTCACATTGGCTGGGTTTTCTGGCTGATCAGCTGCAATAACCTTTGCAGCAAAAGAGATTTTGTTTTCTGGAGTCAATGTTAAGAATCGATTATGGGGATAGGAGTGTCAGTAGCAGCATATCAATGAATGCTGAATGAAAACCATTGAATTTTTCACAAATCTTGCACAAGGCAAAATGCAATAGAGATAGGCTAATAGTCCACTAGAATAAATAGTGCAAAAGCACACATTAAACAGCTTGTACAGAACAATGGCCACAAACAGAAGAATTCTATTACCAGAAACAAAACTGGCATGTATTTCCCTAAAGGTATGCGAGGCTGTAGTTTCCTGGGGTCTCTCTTTGTGTTTGAATAACTCATTAAAATGCATATACACATGTATTTAAAAACGTGTGGTTCAGAATTGCAGATGGGAACCTTCCACGGGTCCAGATTAATATAATAAAACCTCTCCACACCTTCACATGCATGAACACACAGTAAGTAGTAATATGCCACAGAGCTGCTCCTCAGAGCTAGACATCCTTAGCATTTAGCAGGATGTGCCATTTGTAGGGAGAACTTATCATAAAAATCCAACAGCTAGGAGGAGCCTTTTCTAATGAAATGTTATAATATCTACATCCCCCTAAGATGTACATGGGAATGTGAGGGGAGAGAAGAGGGGTGTTTTCCAGCAGGCACAATCTGGCCAATTACTTTTCTGAAATATTAGCTGAGCACAATAGACCTTTGTATGGCTCAGGTATTGGATATGTTTGGATTAGAATCCAGGATATAAGGGAGATGCCTTTATTCTGGGAAAAAGAGAGCAGGCTGAAGCAGCAGTTGACACAAGGCCAGTATCCCTTGGAAAGGTCATTCTCACTGTTTCAGCAGCCTTCCTCCCCTTAGTGTTTTTCTTTCCATGCAGCAAAACATTTCTAGCCCACAGTGACATTCAGTTGCGGCTTCAGTCAGCAAAACCTTCTTCTATTGTTTCAAAAATCACAGCTTTCCTTCTTCCCTGTTTCAGATTCCTTCCTATTCAGAAAATAGAGGAGATAGTTATGTTAATTCTTAATCTGATTTAAGAGAGCAAGAGAGAAATGCCAAGCATTTCACTTACCTTCTCCCAGCCAGACAAGCAGGCAGCCACCTTCCAACTCTTCAATTCATCAGTACAGATGTCCACATCCACTGGAACTTCCCTGTATCTCCTGTGGCCCTTTTTCATATCAGTATCTAGGATTCACAGGGAGAAGCTGGACAGCAGCTGCAGAGACATGAGACCAAATGCCCATGTGAAGGAAAACATTTTTTTTCCATTTTCTTCCTTCAAAAAAATAAAACAAAAGCAGTTGGGTGTGTCCTGTGGTCCCTTGGTGTGAGACAGGGAGGTGTTTAGTGATTACACAGAAAAGACAGGGCTGGGGGAGTTTTTGGTTAGCTGTAGAGGGAAGAGTCAAAGTTAGGGAGCTTTTTTGTAAGTCAACAAAAAGGCTGGATGGCCATCTGCCTTGGATGGCTTAAACCCAACAAATCCTGCATCTTGGCAGGGGGCAAGAATAGATGACCCTTGCGATCTCTTCTAACCCTATGGTCACATGGGACCTAGCTCTTTCACAGGGAAAATATCTGTGAACAGAGATGGTAGGAAATAAGGTAAAGTGTAATTCTTTGAAATGTACCCAGCCTTCAAAATTACAGCACCTTTATGGACCTGCTTCTGCTTTATGGGAACATTTTGGAGAAAGTTGCAAAAAAAAATCTGTAAATTCTAAATTACATTTTTCCCCTCTTATTTACTAATGAAGATAAATTGTCCTTACAGTATAAAGATATTTTTTCTTCAGACAACTACAGCCATTCAGCACAACCCAAGATTATGTCACGAGATCATAATAATTTAATACATTTTAAAACTTATTCATGGTGTTTTCTTTTTAAAACCAACCTGAAGTTTATTGGAAAAGTACACAGTGACTCTGATTCTGCAGTCATTGCAAGCACAAGCACAAACCAAAAAAACCACCCAAGCATATTAATGTGAAATAAATACACAGAGAAGATCAATAAAGTGTGAGTATTTGACAAACTGTCATTTGAGACCAATAATAGTGTACATTTCCCATTTGTCCATTAGGGACAGAGGAGAAATAGCAGTAAACTTAGCTCTGAAAAAGAATCCTCTGGGTTTTTTCCCAATAAGCACTCAAAGAAAAAATAATATTTCAGATTTCACAAAGTTCAGTTCCAGTGATACCATTTCAAGTGATAATTCCATTGTCAGGTAGCAGCTATAGAGTAGTTATAATTTGACTAGCCAGCAATGAGATACTGACCCCCATATTACTTCCTTACCAGTATATGATCAGCTGAATAAAATGTGAGTAATAAAGAAAAAAGAAACTGAAATATTAAGCCATTGGATTTTTCTTCATTTTGCTATAGGCAGAAGTCATGTTTTAGATTTTGTGCAGTAAGAGCAGGCTGACTTCATACTCTAGAACTTGTAAGATTTTTGTCTGTAGCTCACTCAAGCTGTGAAGAAAACAGCATGCATCAGTATCTTTTGCTTTGAATTTCAGGGGTGAATGCAGGATGTTTTTCTTCTTTGCCTTGAACTTGTATCCCCAAAGTTCATTGCCTGTACTCAGTCAGGATAACCACCTACAACTTATTTTTCCTGCGTGCTGCTTCCCTGTTGATTTCACATCTCTATTGACATAGTATGTAAAAGAGAATCCATTGAGTTAGCTTATAATGCTTAATTTACATCTTGAGAGAGAGACAGGTGAAAAACATCTATTGCTTCACAGGATTTGGCCCTAATTTGATAAGTCTACTAATGAACCATCAGACTTGCCTGACAGCATTTGTTCTTTATAAATCAATATTGCTTATGGGTCAGAGTGCTGTTAGCCTAGATATTTACAGATTTTTCACTACTTAGTTCTTCCTTTATATCACTAGAAATTAATGTAGATATGTAGAACTATTTTATGGGAAACCTATACATCTATATATGAAAACATGACAGACTATGCTAAACTGTCCCAGAAAATCTCTTGCTATTTGATTATATTATGCCATGAATGTGCCTCAATGCTTTGTTGGAGTTAACTCCACTGTCCTCAGTTATTCCAGATTTACAATGATATGTGACCCAGAAGCTGCACCCCCATCTCAACAGGAATGGGCATGTTCAATTCCTGGCTAGTCCTTGGTTTTGTCTGCTGATACGCAACAATTTAACAGCACCAAGTGTGATGAAGACAGTAGGCTACTAGAAATTGGACTGAAATCACAAATATCAGATAGTAGCACTTACCAAGCAAAGATGGAACTGAATTAGTGACGTAGAGGTGAAAGATTCCATGTCTCATCACCAATCCAAGACAAACATTACTACAATTTCTCAGGCAGCTTTTCAGTAGAAATCCTACAAAGCAAGACAAATTGCCCTAGAAGCAGTCAGCTTTGTCTGTGATTGTGAACCCTGAACTCTGTCAGCTCTAGTTGTCAAGCCTGAGCCAAAGCCAGTCACTTCACATGTATTTCAAATGTGTGTCCCCTGCAGTTCCAAGTCTGTGTTTTCATTACTCAGCCTGGGTGGAGAAATGATGCATACAAGCAAGATAGAGTCTAACTACAAAGAGTACCCAACAAGGGGGTTACAGTATAGGCTGCGCATCTTGGCCAAGGGATCCATTTGCCTTTGGGATTTGCCAAGGGATCCATTTGGTTTCTTTGCCTTTATCCAAAAGGTCTCATCATTTCAGTGTTTTCAGGTTAGTTACAAATTGTAGCTAAGAAGGTGCTACATCATCCATAAGAAGGGCTCATTCACCAGTTTCTCATCTTTACAGCAACCCAGAACCACCATATAAATAGTTGTTGACCTCAAGCCAAGTATAGCCATTTCCCAGATGTGCAAGTGATCAAGACAGAAGAGATTTAATTTTAGCATTTGATCGAGAAACGATTTTTTATTTTTTACATTTTCTGTTGCGTTATACAAAGAACTCGATTTTCTGCACCCTGAATACATTAGAAACATTTTAATACATATATACAGCCTTCATAGTTAATGGAATATAATGAATTCCATAACACAATATAGTGATTGGTGTTAAGATGCTCCCAGCTGCTGCATTTATTGTAAGATGGTTTGCATCAAGATTCAGATTGATTTGATTTGATTTGGCACTATACAACAATACACGTCATGATACTGCAGGGAGACAGAACATTACACTGAAGATCTGAGTGCAGCTACAGGCAGAAGAGGACAGCACATTTTGCTATGGACTCATTTGAAGTAGCACTATGCTGTCAAAAGACAGAGTGTCATAAGAATAATAGGGATTTGCAGCAGTGCAGCATGCTTCAGAAAGACTGTATTGGTTTGCTTGTTACCTGCTGCAGTACAGTGCGATGTGCTATAGAATACTGCAGGAAGATGAGATGAACATTACACTGAATTGAGACAGTGCAGGAAGCTGTCGTACACAACAAGGCAAAAAAGGATTGTAAGGCAGATTAGCTGCAGCAAATGGGAATTTCCCATGTCTTCTCTGTATCTATGCCTCCTTAGGAAGATGAATTAGATGGTGAGAAGTTCTAGTTTCACTTTTCAGCCTGGACTTGAAGTATCATACATCATCTTGCTGTAGCTTCATACTAGTCTCTGAGATCCAAACCATGGTCATTGCTTCATCATTGTCTCAGATTGGTTTCACACAAGGTGAAAACAATTGGAATTCTTTAGATTATGTCAGAGCAGTGACTGTTTTCCTTGGGGAAACTGTAATGCAACAGTCTTACTCATGGCATGAAAGAAATTTCTTAACAAAACTGTCAGAGAAGGAAGATTCATACATTTGCAGGAAAAATACTGTAATGTCTTTGTGTACTTGGCAGCAAGACAGAAGGCCAATGCTCTGGTGCTGAGAACATTCACCCATCATGAAGGATTATCAGGTAGCAAATCCACTAGCTAAGAAAGGGAACTAAGAGAACACTAGTCTCTTCCTTATAAAAAGAGGTCCACAATAAATGTAAATGGAGGCTAACTTTGACATATCATGCTAGGGAATCAAAACCACCATGAAAATATTTTTATAAATAAAGTTTTCAAATTCAAGCATAGATTCACATTAAACTAAATGCTCAGACTGCGCTGGAACCTTTAAAGCTAATCTTGAAGAGTCAGGCATAAGCACAACTCTTTTTAGGGCTTGTCAGATTTGGTTTGCCCAATTTCAAACCCACTCCAATAAAACAAGTATAAAAGTTAAATTCAGATGCTACTGGGGTTCATAGTCCACTCAGGAGAAAGAGTGAAGAAAGGGAGGAGAGGAAAAAATCCCCTAAAACAGTGTAACGTATGGAACACAGAGCGGAGAGAGAAAAATGCTTCTAAAATATAGCATCAAAGGAATACACCAATAAAATGTCATCCATAGGGAACTCACTTAAGGCAGCCTTTATTTTGAGGGGATTAATTTATCCTAAATCCATAGCACAGCCCTCCATGTAGTTGAACTTAAAAAATAAAATAAAATAAAAAACCATCACGTTGGGAATAGAGCACAGAAATTTTCACCAATGCCCCATAATAGTTCACAAAATCATGAACTCCATGCAGCTCATCCAGTCCTGGTTCTCATGTTCTGAAATTGAGCTGTGAAATGTATTTCATAAGAAGAGAAATTTACTAAATTCTCCCTGCTGTACTGGATTGAAATTCTACCTCTTGGGACTCCAGTATTCCTGCTTTTTAGTCAATAGATGTTTAATTACCACCATAAAACCAATGAATAAATCAACTTATTCATACAATCCCATTGTACAGTCTCATAAGTATATCTAACTGTATAATTTGGAAATAATAATTTCTTTTGAAGAATACAGGGCAATTTCAAAAGGAAAAGGGACTAGAATTAGACCTTTATAAAAACTCTGGAGTACGAGATGAGATTTATGCAAAAAAAGCATGACAGAATACAGCCACGGTAAGTAGAATCACACCGTTGATGTTCACAACATTTCTCCAGATTGGCACTTCAGAAGTGTCAGTCAGTTTCTTCTCCATTGCTTCCTGCTCCTCTTTGCTCAGTTTGGGCCCCTTTTTCTGATCTAAGCCACAGAACCAGTTGTAGGCCTTCTTCCAGCATCCTTGCTCTTCATCACCTTGTTCTGTGATAGAAAAAAATTGCACAATGGTCAAGAAATGTGATGTGCATAGCTCCATAAGACTAATTAAAACAAGATCTTACTGATACAGAGCATTCTTTAGAGCTTCTTGTATTTGAAATAATAGCTCCTAATTCATGGTCTTAATGATGCAAAAATACTTAAGGAAAGAAGGGGGGCTGTAGTGCCAGATGAACATTCGGTTTCCACAGCAGATGTGCCAAGTGAGTGATTTATGTTCACCAAATAGCTCTGCAGCTAATAATTTTGAACCCTAGAAACCCATGTTTCCCAGTTCAGTTTGTTCTCAGTTAGCAGTGATATAGCTGAAAACACTGGTACTCACAAACGCTAAAAATCATTAGGTTGATTCAAGCACATTATAAATACTTAAACATACAGGATCTGTGACAGACTGAAAAGCGTTGGGTACAGAGTAATGGGCCAGATCTTCACCCCCTGGCCCTCTCCCACTACACCTCTTTATGCTTTGTGCTGCTTTGAGGTTAGGCAGAGAGGAGGGGGCTTACAGGGAACCATTTGTGGCTCCCTGGGTCAAGACTGCACAGGGACAGCCCTAATTTACACCAGTGGAAAATCTGGCACAGCAAAGCTCTGCTCTGCCAGACTCACTTTCCTTCCTCATTATGCCTTGCCTTCTACATGCTCCCTTTTTCCCTTACACAGGATAAGGTTAGGGAGGGCAGCTATGTAGGAGACAGCTGCAACTTTCTCCTGGCAGAGAGATCCCCTGCTGGGAGAATTCTCCACTATCTCTGCATGATTTAAGGCAGCTTTGCCCTACTTACATGGTGCACAGAGGCCTTAGCAGACTTGAGACACCAGTCCTGACTCTTCAGTCTGTGAAGCAAGTCACTGTACAGGGTTTATATCTGCTTATTCAAGTGGTTTTTATACTTTTTTTTTAATTAAATGGCTGAAATCACCAATGTTTTCAACCTTGTGGAAGTGAACTTTGTGTCAGAGCCTGGAGCCAGGTAGTTTTGTGCAAGTTTCCCCAACACAGTTCTGGCAAAACACCTTCCTCCTGCTGTGCACCACCTTTGCTGTTCCAATCCTGACCTCCTATACACCATTTCCAAAGACATCCTCATTCTGTCCTTTCAAGCGTAAGGCCACCCCCCCAACCAACTTTGCCAAGCACATCACCCTGCGCTCTACCATCCTGTTCTGTTCTAGCCCATGGCCTCTCATCGAATTACATGAAGGCTTTTGTGCTATGCACAAAAATCAACTGGAACGAGATTGCCATCATGTACTTCATTTCATTCTCAATCTAAACCAGACTCAGTTAATGGACAGTGGTGAAAAATTAGGGTATTAACTCTGTGCCTACTAGCCTTTAGAATCTATGTTTTCACGGGAGTACAGGACACTTTCACTATTTCTTCAGATATGAAGCTAGGTACGTCAAAAACACTGATGGCTTCTACAGATCTTATAAGAGAAAGTTATTCAGAAATCACCTGATATATCATCACTGACGTCAGGTTCCTCAATCTTCTCATTTGCATCCAGGTCAATACGTTCTTCCTTGCTGTTCCGCAGAGTCCAGCACAAGCGGTAAAGCTGCCATTAAAAAAAATGAGTTTACAATCTGCAGCCTTAACATGCTGAGACCAGCACATTGAAATCAGTATAGGATTTGGAGACTCATGAATGTTTGCTTAATAATATTCGGGGATTATTAAAGATCTCATAAGTCTGGGGACAAATAGTCTAGGAGACAATTCCTGTTTCCCTTTCTTAATACCTTCATCCGATAAATATTTTCTACAACACAAAAAATACACCACCTACTGTCTCTCTCTCTTAGGGATCAAATCCTTTATTATTGCACATTTTTGCACTATATAATGTCTTAAAAGTATTATTAGTTACAGAGTATTCTTCAGAACATTTATTTTCCTAGAAGAGTATGCTCCATTTCCAGAGATCTCTAGACCAAGCAATAATTTGAAGATGCAAAACTTCTCTCTGAACCCAGTTAGCTGGGAGGATACTATATAATTTGCATAATCTAAATTCTAGGGTAGAATATACTTGTTAATACTACTTTCAGTGAAAATTGAAGTGATGGGTTTCATCGATCTCCTGTGAAGAGAGAAAGAGAGCAAGTGAAAGAGCAAGAGAGGCAACGATACTTACATGTACATCTGGAATGGGTTTAGTTATCAGTGAGACACCCAGGATGATGATGCTGGAGATCCCAAAGAGGATTATAGCAAAGTAAAGGTAGTGAACTCCACAAATGATCTTTGGACAGTTGCTGGGGTTTACACAGCTGCCAGTCCCATAGGCAAACTCTGTAATCATTCGAGCCAACCCAATTACCAGCCCAATGACCAAACCCCAGAAGGCACCCTGCAAAAGAAAGTGACAAGCAGATTTATCAGAAAGTTGTTGTGGATATTGTGGCAAATGGCTGGCTTCTCCCTAGTGGGTCTCACACTTTTGCCTCTCCTAGTGGGCGTCTCCAGTTACCCCGTCTTCCCAGGGAGGAGGGTAGGGACCCGGGCCCTCCTGCTCCTTGGGGTCCCAGCCCAGGGGCCCTATGAGTAGCAACTAAGCGCTGCTGGCACCTTACTTGCAGCTGCAGGCTTTTCCCTTGGGCTACTTTCCCCCCTCTGTCTGTCTGGCTTCTTGAGCCCAGTACCTTCCTCAGGACTCCACCTCTCTCCCACACACTGCTGTACTCCGTTCTGTTCTCCTGCACGACTCCACACACCACCGTACTCTGTTCTTCTTCACAATCTTCACACACTCCTCTGCTCACCATACACCTACTCCTTCAACTCCCACCCTGCCTCTCAGGAGTAGAGGATTGGTGTCAGCTGACACTAATTACCTTCTCTGGCTAGTCTATAGGGAATAAAGCCCGGATCATTCTAGCACTTACATAGCACCCTTCTAGAACTTTCCCAGTGCCCGCTGCCCTTGCTATACCACAATATGTAAATATATTGCCTCCCTTAAGCTCCTAACATCAATACAATGTATACTACTTCCAGTGGACACGTGAGCAACCTACAGCACCAACAAGTTAAGAACAGAGAGAACATGAGCCTTCCTGTTGGCTGGAACCAAACTAGTTATTAAAATGAGCTCCAAATGCCTTTGAAAAGGTCAAAGTGCTTTTTCTGGTTTTAAAAATAATTATTTTCTTTTCCATATATAACCACACCTTAGAACTTGAACCCCACCTCCCTCCATTACAAATGTAGGGTGGCTTGTGAGTGTTAGCCTGTACATGCTACTTTGTTATTGAAATAACAAATTGAATAACAAACAACAAATAAATTCCAGATGCTGAACTGGCATCAGTATTAATTTTTGTACGTTTATCTGGAGAACGAGGTCTGAGAAAAGGTCCATCATTTTCCTTAAGGCGTTGACTCTGGATAGAGCCTTGAGGATGCAGTCATCTAAGTGGGAGAATGTTACAAACCCTTGTTTACGTAGGTGCACCACCAGCACTGTGAGGACCTTGGAAAATACCTTGGGCATGATAGAGTGGTCAAAGGGTAGTATCTTGCATTGGTAATGGTTGGACTCCAGGACAAATCTGAAGCATCGCCTGTGGGAAAGGTGTATGGTGATGTGGAAATATGCATCTTGGAGGTTGAGATCTGAGAACCAGTCCCCCTGGTCCAGTGCTGGGATTATTGTTCATAGTGTGACCATCTTGAAGCATTGTAGTTTGATGAACTTGTTGAGGTTCCTCAAGTCTAGGATAGGTCCCCACCTGCCAGATCAGAAAATAGTGGGAATAAAAACCTTTCCCACTGTGTTGAAATGGGATTGGTTCTACAGCTCGCAGTCATAGAAGGTGGTTTATTTCTTCTCACATAAGGTATTCATGAGAAGGGTCCCTAAAGAGGGACGGAAGATGCAGTGGAGGGGAGAGAGAGGAATGGGATAGAATATCCCCTGCTGATAATTTCCAGGACCCATTTATCTGAAGTGATTTGTCACCATGATGGATCGAATGGGGTCAAGTGGTCACCAAACTGATGGATTGCTGGAGATGGTTGCAGCAACTGGACCAAGGGACGCATCTCAGGGCCTCGACCAAATTTTCAAAATTGTTGTTTGGAGATATTTGGGTGGTGTGTAGTTTCTTGTGCCAACGTCTGTCTGCACTTGGGAGGAGGTCTCTGTTGCCTGTGTTGTGTATCATAATGCTGTTGAAAGGTGAAAGGTGGAGGTTGAGATCTTGGGGTAGGTTGATATCTATCCTGTCTTCTCTTTGGCACTGGTGTATATATACCAATATCACCCAGTGTCACTCTAGAATATTTTAAAGAATGTGGGGACTCATCAGGGCATTTGGTAAAGAGTTTAGATCCTTCAAACAATAGATCCTCCACCATGGTCTGCACTTCTCTAGGGAACCTTGAGAGATAGGAGCCATAATGCTCATCTCATCACCATAAATGTCACAATGGAGCGGGCTGCCATGTCCATGGCATCTAGAGAGGCTTGTAGCACTGTATGGGCCAGAAGTTGTCCTTCCACCACCTACTCCTGTTTGTCCTCTGGGAAATGTTGACCGAACAGTGAAACTTGGAATAGTTCATATGGTTATATTTAGCTAGGAGAGCCTCATAATTACCAATTCAGAAATGGAGGGTAGCTGCAGAATATGCTTTGCAACTGAAGAGGTTTCGCCTCTTCCAGTCCCTGTCGTAAGGGGTTGTTCTGGAATGGTGTTGTCATTCTGTCTCCTGCACTGCATTGACTACTAGGAAGTTCAAAGGAGAACTTAGCTGGGACATAGTACTTCTTGTCCACTTGCTTGCAGGCAGGTGGTATGGAGCCTGTGGTTGGCTGGGTCCAACAAGGCTTTGTTGATCAGGAGTGTGATCTTTGCCAATGTGGATGCCTGCAAGATGTCAAGCAACTTGTGCTGTTGCTCCTCAACATCCTCCAGGGTGATCTAGAGAGAATCCATAATCCTGAAGAACAGTTCTTGGAAGTGTTTAAAATCATCTGCCAATATTGGAGGTGGTGGTATGATGGCCTCCTTGGAGGACGAAGAGGAGCTGTGGGCTGGTGATATAACCACTTCCTCTGTTTCTTCCTCATGCTCCTCCAGCAATTATAGCTCAGGGTCGGGAGGTTTAGAGACTGACAAGGACAGAGAGTATATTTGTCCCTGTGTCTACTCTGCAGGTTTGGGAAAGTTTGCCTATATGAAGCCCAAGGGTCCCAAATAAGGCCAATGTAGGAGAACAGGCATTTGGGGCTGCATCCAGGGGTGTCCATAGCAAGGATCTGGGTCACTTCTGGTCTCTAGGTATCAAGGGTAGTAGGATGGTTCTCTTTGTGGAGCCCTTTGAGATGATCATGGGTTGTGAGACGTGATGGAGTACTCTTCCTCTTCCTCATTGTTGGAGAAGGGTGGAGTAGTATTCGATGGTGAAAAAGAGCAATGTGTGACAAGATGTGTCTGTGGGGGAGAGGCATGGACCATTGGAAGCTCAGTACAGAGGAGCAGTGATTCTGGAGTGTCAGAAACTATTAGGTCTCTCGGGTAGCAGCAAGAGCAGTACTGGCAGGAGCATCATTGATACTGATGGTTGTGTATATACGGTGCAGACATAGTGGATAACAACAGTTCTGATATTACAGTGCCTTCCATTGAACAGCCAGTTGATGGCACCAGGAACTTAGTCAGTACCGACATATTCAAAGTCATCAAGTGGCTCGGTGCCAATTTTGAGATTTTTGATCTGTCCATCTCGGTCCCAAATGATTATGTGCCTATTTGTGGTCCTACCATTTCAAGTCCTTGGGCCTCTCAACAATACTGATACTGGAGGTGTCTGGATGGTCACAGGAGTCAGGTCTTGCCCTGGAAGATGTCTACTGACCTCCCAAGTGGCTCTTTGGTGTGTGAGTTGGGGGCCCATCTCTTCTCATCTTGGTGAGAGAGTGAAGATTTTCTTTTGTGGTGTGCAGTGAGTAGATGTCGGCCGATGACTGTGCCAATGGTGACCACCATGTAGAAGAGGTATCGGGGCCATGGTCTAAGACTGGTCACAGTGAGTTCTCAATTATTAAAATTTTAGCCTCAGTTCATGGTTCTTTCTGGACCAAGCCTTCAATTTGAGGCAGTGTGTGACATGTGCCTCTCACCAAACAGCTTATGCACCATGAGCGGCTGTCGCTCACTGTAATGGCTTCATGACAGAAGAGGCATCTCTTAAAATTGGAGGATCTGGGCATAGCCCGGGTAGGGAGAATTTCCCAGTAGGGAAGGGCACAGAAAAGGAAACCTACACTAATCTAAAAATAGCAGGGAAGAAAGAGTCAAAGGGGAAAAATAAATTTTTTAGGAAAAGGTAAAGGGTTTAAAAACATTAAAGGAAACAGCTACTAAGAAATAGTAATGAAAGCACTAGTATTACTAAAAGCAGTAAAGTCTTACACAAGGCTCTGCTAAGGATTCCATCCCAGACCAAAGCGGTTGAGATGGTTAGACCACACAGCACTATAGACTATAGACTATAGACGCTACTCATGGCATGAGGCTGCGAGGAGCACCTGTGCGGCCCAATGGGCAATGCTATCAAAGATCTTTAATCCCAGGTTTAGGGACCCTACTGAACCTATAATGGAGCAACCATAGGGACGCTACTTGAAGAAGAACCTTCAGAGATTTGTCTGTCTCTAGCCATGTGTTTACCCTGATTCTCAATTTTGCACCCCCTAAATACAAACAAAAGCAATGGACATACAGAGCCAAAGTCACTGCTGGAGTAAGCAAATGCAGCCCCCTGACTATAGTTAAGTTGCATCTGTAGTAGAAAGTGAGAACCTGAGGCTTGGTACAAGAGGCCAGGTTTGAGACCCAAGGCCTGGACTGATGTAGTAGTCATGCCCTGCTGATATAAAGCAAAGTTATTAAAAGTCGAGCTGCTTGCAAGTTCGCAGAATCTGGCAAGAACAGGGCTGGTATTGCAAAAACACAAACATTCCTAAGTAGCACTAGACACAGGACACTTACACAAACACATTCCAAAAGGGTGGTACCAGAGCACTCCAATATCAAGTATGATATAAACACATTCCTCACAGAAAACAAAAATATTTTGATGCCTCTTAAAGAAAAGGTTAAAATGACAGAATGATGAATAGAGATTTTTTTATTGAACCAACAGGACTCTCCCCTTTCTTGCTGAAGCCTGCAGAACCCGTGGAGAATCAAGAACAGGGGTGTCAAACTCATTTGTATGGTGGGCCAGATTTGAATTAAATGTATTTCAAGTGGGCCATACATACCATAAATCGAAATGCTAGGCACAACCATTTTTATGTAGTATTATATATTTTCTAGATATCAGCGATATAAAAATGGCAGTAAATTTACTTCTGCAACTACTACTATTTTATGACTAAAAGAACTGATCAATAATTAAGAATAATAGTACTGCGCGATGCCCCAAGACCACACTGTCCGTCTCCTGCCTTTTGGAACGCTGTGTCTTGTGCACACAGCGCTCCACGCACTGCCGCCAGAGTACACAGATCTCATGGCAGAGCGTGATGCCATGACATCTCGTGGTGTACTCTCTGGCAGCAGCACGCAATGCTGCGAGATCTCGCGGCAGCACTCACTGCCGCCAGAGACTACAAGGCCGTGAGATGTCGCAGCAGCACGCACTGCCGCCAAGGGATGGACCAAAAAGGTTGGCAGACTGTATCTGGCCCGTGGGCTGGATGTTTGACACCCCTGACCTAGAAGGTTGCATTAGAGCACTGTTTCCCAGAAATCATTCCTTCAGCAAAAGTCACATTGAAACAGTAGGTGGGCCCCAGCGCCACAGCAGTCTAAGAGCCAATAAAGCCCAACAAAGTCCATTGAGATTTACAAATACATAGCGGAAGAGGAGTATGAGGATTCTTCAACCTAGCCCAGAGCCCCTCAAGCACTATGCTTGGGAACCTCAGGTACCAGGCTGTAGTGGGAATAGCCTCAAAGAAATTGAGAATAAAACGCATTGAAACTAAGAAAGGGCAGTTGTCCCAGTGCACAGATTAATGTCTTTTGTCAACTTCTGCACACAGAGCTCTTATCCTAGCCTGTACTCACCTCCTCGTTGACCCTCTTGCAGAAGATGGCAAGCAGGAAGACAGCAGCAATGGGTGGCCCCAGGTAGCTGGTGATAGACTGTATATAATCGAAGAGCTGCCCACTCTGAGCTGACTGCACCACAGGAACCCAAGCAATGCTGACACCAATTAAAGCTAAGATGAATAACCTGTAAATACAACCAATAAAAAAAATCTGTTAGCCACCTATTTATAAACATCAGTCAGAAATACTGAAATCACAATGAATCAATCAACAATTTAACAATTCATTGTTATTCAAGTAGAATTAAAAGAACAGCAAAAACAACAGTACTCAGCCATCAGTACTGGGGAAAAAAGCAACCAGCAATGTGATCTCACCAGATCCATCAGCTCTCAGTCAGCTCAAAATGAGAACTCTGCTATCAAAACAATAAATCAATTAATCACCTATAAGCACAGAAATCAATAAAACAGCAGAGAGAGATCAATAGTAGAGATATCAACAGCATAGCTAGTGAATATGACTGATGCTGTAGCTTTGTCTAACTGGCATCTTGGAATGAAATTTAAATAGATCCCCTGGGATATCTATAGGAAATAGGCACCTCGGATTAATCTTTAACTAAAAAACATGGACTGGAAACTACTGCAGAGAATAGCCAAAAGGACACATGTGAGATTAATCTGTTAGACCACAAGAGGTCACTGCTGCACCACATGCATTCGGGGAAAGGTTCTTCATGAAGACACATGAAGGTGAACTTTGAAGGATGCAGTTTGTGATGACTCTAATATCTTGTTAGGTTCCTAATGCTGGGAAGGGCCGGAGTAACACTCACCTTCCAGCCAGCATGAGCTCTTTCTCCGTTGCCCGGGATCGTATTTTGGTGTAGATATCCATGGTGAACAGAGTGCTAGCACTATTAAAAATGGAAGTCAAGGAGCTCATGAGAGAGGCCAACATGACTGACAACATCAGACCTCGCAAACCTGAAACAGAGAAAGATACCATCTGAGCTGGGGAGGGTCAGTCACTGGGGAAGCTCTGTAAGTGACATCACTTTGAGTGCATGGTCTGACCTCTCCAACTCAGCTGTCTGTTAGGAGATGAAGTATGCCTAGCTTATGACAACTTCATAGTACCCTACTAGGACATTAGAAGAATGGTGCCTCTCTAGATTCGAATGGACAGCATTTACAGCATTCCACATAATACCAGGAAGGAGTTCAATATATATGACATCAGGGCTCAGACATCCCGCAACAGACACAAATTCTTGTAGGTTTAGACTATCTGATGGAACTCTGGGTCATTGGGAGAGGAAGAACATGGCTCAGGAGTAAACCCTAAAGAGGCACATAATCAAAGTAATGATACTCAGGGGAAGATACCAGAATTACATGCAACTTGCAAGATCTGACTCAACAAGGGACATAGCAAAACTAATACATACACAAAGGAAGTGATAAGAAACTCAGACATTAATAATCAGAGGTCTACCTAATAGAGAAATGTCAGTTATCTGCATTCTCAGTTCCTGATCCAAATTCAGCTTGTGGGATTGCCAGGATAAATTTTAAAGATGTATATTTAAAGCAAAATTTGACCCCTTGTGACCACCATACCTTTGCACCCTTAGCTCACAAACTAGGCTAGAATGCAAAGGATGATCATTTGTCAGATCTGAGAGAAATGGCCGGTTCCCACTGAGCTGCTGATAGGGTGGCAGCTGCTGTTTCAATGGATAGGTCTAAGCTGCTTTGCACTTCATGGGCAACCAAACTTTTTATCTTGGCTTGAAAGCAATTACCCCTTGGCATTAAACCTCCTACACACTCCATAAAACTCTGCTGCCTTTACAAACTTAACTCTGGGTGCTGACACTTGTCAGAGCTACTATCAATCTCTTCTCTGTACAGACCTTCATACTCTCAAGGGCTGACAAAATTAGTTTCCCCTCACCATCTTTCCCTTTGCCTTCTGTGCTCACATCCCTGGGTCTAGCTGGCTATCTATAGCTCACTTCTCTTGTAACCCTTCTCCCTAGTGGTCTGAGGCCAAGCCTGCCAGCATCACTATCTAGCTGAGTCTGTTCCCAGGGAGGGGCAGTCTTCTCAGCACGCACTGAGTTCTCAAACCCTTCCCTGCTGTATCCTTCTAAAATCTGCAAAACTCACAGGCCAGGGTAAAGCAGAGGCCCCATGTGTATGGGGCTTGACTCTCCTAGATCCTCTTCCAGGAATGCTGCTCCTTTTCTACAGTGAGAGACTGCTGCCAGTGAGAAGTCAGGGGAACAGACAGCAGCTGAGTTCTGCACAAGCACCTCCCTCGAGTAGGTTGTCCTAATGCAGATAGGTGCAAAGCAACCCTCCGGGCTGTGGCCTAAGGCTCCAGAAACCCATCCCTTCTTAGTAATCCATTTGGAAACCACAAGCATAACATGAAGTCGTCTGCAGATGTTTCTTGTTTTTCCTTGTCTGTATGCCTAGCTCCCTCCAGAGGTGCACTGCTCTGCAGAATTGAATAGGCCTTATAATGTATCCAATGCTGTGCACCAGGAGGGCTGCACTTTCTCTTTCCAGCCCAGGTGAGTTTAGCAGAAGAACTGCAAGTATCTCTCTCAACACAGAGATCCTGGCAGAGGCAGCCTCTTAGTAGCTGGTAACTGTAGGCAAGATTTATCCCTCTCACTCAGTTGACACCAGCAGCATTTTATTGGCTCATGTGTGCAAATGAGCAACATAGTCATGGCTAGTCTGTAAACACCTGGCATCTTCATAACTCACAGCACACACAGAAATATACTGTATGTATTGGAATGATGCTAGGTACTATGCTAGCTGAGTCCTGCTAACTCAAAAAAGTGCTGTGGTACTTTAGTGATGTCAAATCAGACTAAATGAGAATGCAAGTCCTTTTTTCTGGCAGCTGAATTCCAACCCTGACAATCTCTCCCCCACAAAAACAAGCTCTGTTAATCTGTTATGCATGTCATTCCCACAAAAACATTATCACAGGCAACATCTTACCGTTTGGCATAAGATCCACCACCATTTTTGGATAAGCAACATTTGAACAGCCAACTTTGGTGCCACAGTATTTCTCACATACTGAAGGCACAACACAAGCCACCGTATCTGAGAAAAAAATAACAAGACAGGGTTACATGGGGTCATAGCATCAAGTTACCCAAAAACCAAGAGAACTTCCCAAACCCATCTCCATGCTAAACCGCTGGATTTATTTGCCTGATGTCATCCTTGGTTCCGCAGTTGTGGGAAGGGATTCCATTACTGCATCACCTCTTTCCTGCCCAAGGGAACAGTAAGGGTGCTGAGGTCAAGCCATTAAAACTGCATCCACAGAGCTGCACAGCAGGCAAGGAGTGAATAATGAGAGGACTCAGGTGCCAGACAAAGTTAGTGTGTACTCTGAAAGGCCCTCTCCTGCTCAGACCACCTGCTCTCCTGCCTACTGTTGTCCATACAGCTCAGTGCAGAGAGAAAGAACACCTGGTTCTGTGCTCACACAGAGCTTATGAAGCATGCAAATCACAGGCATCTCCATGAGCTGGGAACACTCCTCTGGGATCCACACACCACTCCTTCTGCTCGGGAGCAAAATGTCAGTCACAGACAGGAGTGTTTCCCACCCACTCAGTCACAGCAGGAATGCTGTAACAAATGCCAACAGAGAAAGCAGGAGATGTACACTCTAGTACTCCTGTCCCCACAAAGGACAGCATCCCTGGGAGTCCTGAGCAGGGAAAGAAGAAAGAGCAGTGGCTTCTTATTTGTGGGAAAGGCTAGTCTGTGCATGTGTTTTTGTGGTCTGAGTCAGGAGAGGAGCTGAAGAAGCTGGTGGAGGCAGTGAAGAGAAAACTGAGGGGGGCTGGGAGAGGAATGAGAAGAGAATGAGGGGGCTATGGTAATAGGTCTTACCTGTGTACAAAATCCGACTGATCATCCCAGGCATAACCATCAAAAACATGGGCAGCAGCTTCAGGTATCCACACATGACACAGCCGGCCTTCACATGGGACATGTTCTTAGCTGAGAGGCATCGTTGAACAATAACCTGTCAATGAAACGTAAATGTGAATGACTCCAGCTATGCTACCCAAACATGATGCCAGGTGCACCAAGACAAAATGACTCTGTTTCAACTATATTCCAGCAAGAACTCTTTCCTCTTGCTCATAATTCCAAAAATACAAGGGCACTTGAAATCCTGAGAACACATTTAAATGGCTAAAAGGAAATATTTTATTGTCTACTGTATGTAGCCTGTGAGTCTCCCTGCCACAGGATATTATTGAACCAGATAGCTTAGAGTCAAAAAGGACTAGACAGTTACATGAGTAAGAACAGCAGGCAGTGTTATACTAGCTAGAATACAGATTATAAAGGCTCTCAATCCTTGTGCTCTAAAGCTGGAGGGCTTAAAGAATTCCCTCCAACTCACACATGGTATATAATACTGCACAATTAAGTAGTACATTCTCCTTCCTCTGAAACATCCTAATTTGATCATTTTTGGCGGCTGGATGACATTGACCTATTGAGGAGGAAAGAAAAACACATGGATGGTCCTGCACCATGGCACACAATGAGGAAACATACACGGAACATCTTTCCAGCATTGTTTATGCAAGAGAATAAAGTAGCACCATTGCTCTAGTCCTGCCAGAACAGTCCAGAATGGCACTGTGGCACTTTTGGGGGGAGTCGGAATGGTGTCTTGTGGCACTTTTGGTACTAGCTTTCTGGCACTTCGAGTACTGCCCTCACCCCAGAGCAGCCCACATAGACAGACTAGATATGCCTACTACGGCTGGACAGGAAGCCAAGCCTATACCCAGATAGATAAAGGGCATATGCATGTAGCTGTCCTAATGTGATGTCTATTTTTGAAAACTGGGCCCTCAATGTTCATCCACGATGTCACAAGAAAGGGAAAAAAGCATCACACTTAGGGCATATGTCCTGAACAGCATGAAAAATATAGTAAAGAAACACACACATACTATTCATTTAACACAGGAGAGGTTGAGAAGCTAAAAGTTGTAAAGAAAAAAAATCAACTTCCTCTCAGGAGATAATAGCCATTTTTATGGCACTGGGTTGGGGTGGGAGAGAGATTGGTTCAACTAGAATGCTCTGAATTTAGATTTTAGAATGCTCTGAATTTCCCAGTTGTTGCTTTTACACTACCTGATCTGTGCACCAGTACCACAAAGCGAGGATGCTCAAGCCAAAGATAAGGCCTGGCCATGGCAGGTCTCCACTGACTGGATCTCGGAAGATGTGGAAAGAATCTGCCCGAGGGGTATAACATTTTGGGTCAATGGTAATGTTTCCATATGAAGTGTTGCTTGGAATTGCGTTCATATATTTCTCCATAAAGGCCTCATATCCTCCTACTTTGGCAAATGCTGAAAAACAGAACGTAAAGACACTGATCATGGTACTGGAGGCTTGAAATTCCTGATGAAAAGTCCAAGGAAAAACTCCATGCTATCAACATGATAAATCTCCCCAATGTAGATCAACACTGTCAGTAGACATCAAAGTATGTGCTGTGAACACTCATATGCAAGGAGTCATGCTGTTTTCCCTCCCGCTATGGAGGTCTGAAAGATTCCTTTAGACTCCACTGTCCTTCCCATGCCCCAGATGAAAGCTTACACTTTGCCAGAAAAGTATAATATAGATATAATATCTTCAGCCTGCCTGACCCAGGTGAGGACAAGAGGCAGTGTCCACCTAATGAAGTCAGTTTGAAATGTTGTTTATTGTGAAGCAGCTCTCTGCTTAGTACCAGAGATCCATGGAAAATAGTCTGAGAATCTTTGGTTCTACTGTAATATTATGCATTCCTTAATGTGTTGGAGATTCAAGTCCGGATGACAGGGGGATTTAACCATATGGCTCTTCTCCTTCCCTGGCAAATGGGAGTTCCTTAGCTGTTACCTGCAGGACTCCACAATGCCGGATCCATTTTCATAGGAAACTGGGGTCTGTAGCAAATCATTGCAGCTCTCATCCACCAGATTTACTTACCAAATCCTGTGAGAATAAAGGATCCCACCAGCATGATGATGGTTTGTAAAGTGTCTGTGTAAATCACAGCAGCAAGGCCACCTAAGAACATAAAAACATAAGAACTGCCACACTGGGACAGACTAATTGTACATCTAGCACAGTATCCTGTCTTCCGACAGTGGCCAATGCCAGATGCTTCAGTGTGAATTAATAGAACAGGTAATCATCAAGTGATCCATCCCATCAGCCATTCCCAGTCTCTGGCAAACAGCAATCCCTGCCTATCCTGGCAAATAGCCATTGATGGGCCTTTCATCCATGAACTTATCTAATTCTTTTTTGAACCCCATTATAGTCTTGGTCTTCACAGCATCCTCTGGCAAGGCATTCCACAGGTTGACTGTGTGCTGTGTGAACCAATACTTCCTTTTGTTAGTTTTAAACCTACTGTGTATTAATTTCATTGGGTGACCCCTAGATTTTGTGTTATGAGGAGTAAATAACACTTTCTTATTTACTTTCTGCATACCAGTCATCATTTTATAGACCTCTGTCATGTCCCCCCTTAGCTGTCTCTTTTCCAAGCTGAAAAGTCATAGTCTTATTAATCTCTCCTCATATGGAAGCTTTTCCATACCCCTAATCATTTTAATTGCCCTTTTCTGTACATTTTCCAATTCCAATATATCTTTTTTGAGATGGGGTGGCCAGATCTGCACACAGTAGCCAAGATCTGGGTGTACCACGGATTTCTAAAGAGGCAATACGATATTTTCCTATCTTATTATCTATCCCTTTCCTAATGATTCCCAACATTCTGTTAGCTTTTTTCATTGCCACTGCACACTGAGTGGATGTTTTCAGAAAACTATAAACAATGACTCCAAGATCTCTTTCTTGAGTGGTAACAGCTTTTACCTAAAGGCAAGGAAAAGCCATTATATGCCCCCTTCTCTTAATGCCTTCATGGGAATCAACCTCTCCTTGTCCCATTCCATCTTTCTCCCACATGCACATACACCTCTCCTCTTTCATGCTCTCATTTCTTCCCACTTACTCTCCACTCCTCTTTTCATCTTTCTGGATCCCCTTTTAACTTGTTTTTAATTGATCAGTCTGTTCCACAAACTCACCTGTGATAGTGTAAAGACCAGTAATACCCAGCAGTATGATTATGGCCAAATAAAGATTCAGTCCCATGGATATTTGGATAAATATAGCTCCAGAGAATATATCTGCCTAATAAAAGGAAAGAAGACAGTTTAGGGAATGCTTAAGATAAAAATAACAGTTCTATTTATATCACTTCCTCTTCCTTAATCCAAAGCACTGCACAAAAGAATAAAAAGCACATGCAAAATAAACACAGATCCTGTCTCCTTGGTCTCCCAGACCTGCTTTCTTTTAACTGCTAGTCCATTTTGAAGTTCACTTCTTAATCTCCACACTTATAATAGTAGTTTCCAGCAATTTGTCAGTGATCCATCCTAGCCAAATCTTGCTACCCTTCTTTTCATGCCTGTGCTCTTACTTACATATGGGGAAACAGTTGAACAAAGTTCTTAAATCCCAGACCATACTAAAACCCATGTCTTTTAACAACCTTTGCATTAATTCCAGGAAGAGTTTTGTTTAATGTCTCTTTGGTCTTTATTTGTGTCTTTGCTTAATGCTATTCTTCAGGCTTCATCTTTCCAATGTAACACAGATATTTGGTATGATTGGTCTTCCCAGTTGAGGACAAACAGGAATCAAAGGTGATACCTTATTCCAAGTTCCATGAATACCTGTCAAAGTAATTAGCATTCAACTGGCCAGCTGGAGAAACTATTAGCTCTTGTGCTTGTGTAATGACAGATTTTGCAACTTCATTAATAAGGCTTGAGATTTTAGTTACCAACACAACTTTACCCCTAAAATAGACAATTTGAAACCAGAGTAACCAATTCCCACCCAAATCATGCTGCACCAGTGTAAATCCTATCTATTTTAGGGGTTCATATCAGTGCAACATGCTGCACCAGTGCTAAGTGGGGGATTTTCCAAAGTGCCTATTTGATTTAGAAATAGATGTGCAACTGAAAGTCACGTCACTGAATTTGTCACATAAATCACTTAGGTGCTTTTGAAGCCCTCACCCTAAAATCCCAGTACAGACAAAGCTTAAGAGGGGTGTTTAATTCTTAGCTCAACTAGGTTGTAGGGCAAATATTTATTCAAGGAACACAGGGAGTGCCATCTAATCCGGTATTCTGCCAACAGGTAATATAAAAATCATGCATCAGCTAATTGTGACATTCTGCACATAATAACAATGCTTAGTATATTTTACCTTTAAAGCTCTTTACAATCAGTATGTAACATATCTTCATGACTCCCCAGTCAGGCAGGCAACTGACTATCATCATTCTCATTTCACAGACGAGGAAATTAAAGCAAAAATATTAAGGTGCAAATCCACTCCACAGCACTCAGCCTGAATAGCTGGGCAGGTGCTGGAGGAAGAAAACATTTCCTCCAGGCCACGAAGAAAACTCCTCCTTGAGACTATCACCACCTCAATCCCCCTCACCTCTGCTGCCTTCAGGGCAAGGAGGAAACTTGTGCAGCAGCAGATCCTCCAGCCCTGATCCCACCACCAGCCACTGTATGCTGACATGCAGAGAGCCATTGTAGAGCTAAGCTGAGCACCACACAGGGTTTGAAACACATGCACGGACCCACCAACAAATTCTGCCACTGCCTTTGCCATCTGCAGCCAGGGAGGCTGGGGTTTAGAGGCAGGAATTCATAAAGATTAATCCCACAGGCTAACTATAAGACCATGTCACTCTGTGTGGAAGATGATTCCCTCCTGACCTTCACAGCTGATCAGTTCACATCTCAAAGCTTGAGATTCATTTCTTTTTAGCATTAGCTTAGTTTGCATGCTTACAAGTATTAATGGTCATAAAATAATCACGCAAGGAAATCTAGTTAATTATTTAACCTCCTGAACAATATGTAAATTCCCTTGGATTTGCTGAATCACCTTCTGAGTTCACCTCTTCTATCTCCGAGTTACATTATTTACTGCTAATGTGTCCTTGTTACTCCATTAACTCTTTTATGGATACCATTAAAACCTTATCCAATCTCTGAATGTACTTAACCTTCTCCATGCAAAAAAATCACTCCAGAGCCACGCACACATCATTCAGGAACCATTAGGCAAAACTATAAATGACATTAGCATACTTTTACAGCTACCATTACAGCTAAAGAATTCCAAGGAACACTTATAATGCATTCACAAACTTAGGTTTTCAGTTCCTTCAGACTATGGGGGAGCATCAAGGTACTTGTTTCACCAGATACCTAGTCTTAATTTAATCAGTTACTGGTCACCAATGCCTTGTCTGCACTAGAAGATTTTCTTAAAGTTGCTACCACTAGTACATCTCCACCAGTGACAGCAATGGTAGAAGTGCTAGTGGCTAGCAGCTCCGACCCTGAAAGTTATCATGGCAACAGCTCACACAGTAGAGCAACCATGGAACATTTATACAAAATGGCCCATTTACATATGGTGTTTGGGATTTTGCCCAGTGGTGTAAATGAGGATGCAGCATGTAAAATGGTTGCAAAATCCGAATAGATTCAAGCACTATGTCTCAAATTGTTAGGTGTGACTTGCTAGCAAGTGTGAGGAAAGGCTGTCCTTTCATAGCAGGCTGACAAAAGCTCAAGGAACTGCAAGGCAGGGAGCGTCTGCAAAGGTGGCAGCCAGGGACACAGCTTGCAAATCTCTGAAATCTCTTGGAATGCCTTGACTCATGCTGCTGGGCAGCATTTGTGTCTGCCTCTGGCACCTGAAGTGGAAGATTCCCACAAAGCTTTGTGCAACTTGCTTGCCATCCTGCATATGCCACCGACAATGATGCCTAGATAGCACAATAAATGCATCTACATAAACAAAAGCTCTTGTTTACAAGAGCTGATGTCCACTAGCCTTCTGTATTTGTCCTAGTCCTGGTTCCATGCTGGACTGATGGGCACTTGGCCACACAATATGGGACACTGCCCTTGGCCAGAGAGCTCCGTGCCACTGCAGCAGGCACACCTTCTGGCCCATTTGCTGTGTAACAAATACATCTGAACTGCCACAGTGGTCACCAATGGACAAACAATAATTGGAGTGGCATTTGAACTGTGCTGCCCCTCTTAGTCTAGGTTATTCTTAATTTGGGTTAGCTGGGTAGATCCATGACTTTGTGGATTTAATTTAATTTAATGCCTTTCCCTTACACCACTGCAAATGATCTTATCCTTTTGGTCTACACATGTCCCCTTTCTCTGCAGGACATGATCCTTTTCTTTCCCCTACTCCCTACTTACATCTTCCCTTCAACTTTTACATGACTGCGTATGCATCTCAATGTCCATGCTTTGCCCAGTTACATAGGTCAGAGGCCTAGGCATAACTGAGTAAGATGCCATTTAGAACACTGCAGGATTTGGCTCTTTAGTGATCAAGATGCTATCCCCCACCTTCAGAACTCTCTGCATGCTGTCATTCCTCCAACTCCTTCATTCTACCTCTCTTTCTTTCACCTGTCTCCTTCACCCAATCTAGACTTTGTTACACCATGTGCTTGACACAATATTAATTTGCACTGCTCACCCTTCATTTCCATCAAGCAGATGCTAAAGACCCACCTATTTTGTGAAGCCTCACAGCTTTTTGTTTGTTTTCTTTTGTGGTCTATTGTATCTGCCACTTCTTTAGTTCATCAGCAAGCTGAGGGCAGTGTCTTGCACGCTACTATACACTAACATTGCTACGTAACTAATAAGAATGAGTAGGGACTGACTCTCAATAAATAGAATACTGTGCATACACCCAATGAAACACAACATGTAAATCAAATCTTCATTCATTCTTGAAAGACAGATCCTCTCCTCTTTTCTACAGATACAGAAGGCCGTGATGCAGCAGAAGCATTACATGCATTAAATACAGTGGAAGATTGTGAAGCACTCAGATACTATAATAACAGAGACTATACAATTACCCAGGAGTCACGCAGACAGAGGAAGAATGGTTCTGCTATATGAGGAGAAGAAGGGGCATGATTTGGGAAACTTGTGCAGGAGACAATCCCCCTGTGCATCAGAAACCAGTTCCTTAGCAGCTCCTGTGAGTACTTGTGCAGCTCTGTTTGTGGGATGAGCGTGTGCTGGAGCCAGACTGTTACCAATGCATCTATTGTGATGCAGATCCACCAGCAATTGCCCTGCTCCATCCTGAAAATTGGGGGTGCAAGAACAGCAGAGGCTACTTCATTTTCAGATCTGTACTTATAACTGCAGAGTGAGTGGGTCCACAGCCACTCCATTTGCCTGGGAGGAAGGCCCATCTGCTGGAATTGATGGAACTCTCCTATGCAGAGTACGGGAATATACATTGGACCTGGGGAGGAAATTTACCCATAAAAAGGGAATTATTTTTGTGAATCTGGCATGTAGGTAGCAAGTGATGGGCTCATCTAGATAAAGATTTTGGATTAGGATGATGAGCCACTTGTCTATGGATTCAGTCCACATGTGCTAGAGTTGCACGAATAATACTGTGAAATGGATACAGTATTTCCAATTACAGCTGCATACAAAACCAATTATGTTGACAGCTTTTCACTAAAATAAACAGAAAACAAAAATCCAACTTGCAGGTTCTCCATAGTCCCAGCCTGTTTAATTTGTAACCCTGATAAGAAACAAAGTTATCACAAGAGCATGAGAATGGGGGCAAAAGGCCAGTTCTTTTATGTTAAATTGTACTATTATCACCTAGCTCCTATGCAGAGGGCAAAGAGTAACCTCCCATGGCAACTGCAGGAAAACAACAGATCCAGGTCTGCCTGACCTGTGGACTTGGATGGAGATTTGATGGTTTCAAAAGGGGTGGAAAATCACAGCTCCCTTTGCTACTGCAATGCCCTAGTTAGTTACACTTCATAGCTCAACCTGATCCACAGACAGACTCTCTCCTCTTCCCTCCCTTCCTCTCCTTGCCTATCCCACTCCTTTATTTTCTAACCCCTCTCTCTGTCTCTTCTCCCCACCTGTCTTCCTCTCGTTTCTCACTTTTGTTTCATTAGTACTAACAAGTTGCATGTTCAGCTGAGGAAACTGATGGAAGGATGAGTGTGAAAGTGAGGACAAAAACCCAAGGCCCCTTTTCTCCCATGGGAGCCAAAGGGAGTTACTGCGGAAGAAGAATCTGGCCCAGGAGTCAGAATGGGAGAGCTTAGAGAGGAGGCTGTAAATTAAAATGTCTAAATGGAGAGGGTGAATGTTCTTGGGTAAGAAGCAGCAATGGTTACCCTTGGAGAACTGTGAGCTAACTAATAGCCTGAGACCTTTTCTTCAGTGTCTGTCACTGATACCTGAGACGAAGCATACTCCATGTGGTACAAGGTTCCAGCCCATCTGACCTATTCCAGAGAGAGGCACATGTGGAAATAAAATCCTGGTAAAAGAAAGCTAAATCATAACCATCTAGAGAAAGAATCCCCTGGTATATTCCAAAAGGCACAGACACACTTAGTGCTGTGGCCTGATTTGGATGGATAGCACTGCTAGATGGAAAAGTGACAACATGAAAACAAATTTTTACCTACCTTAATTAAACCAGGCACCAAATAAGAGAGAAGTGAACGAGACAAGAAGAGAAATTTCATACAAGTGTAAAATAATAATACAGATAGGAACTTCACTTAAAAGAGAGGAACCGGAAAGGCTTAACTCACTGAGATCTTGGTGAAAATATAGAGGAGCAGAGAAAGGATTGACAAGTATATCTGAATCCGTCGGCCACCAAACCGCTTCTTGAGATATTCTGGCATTGTCACCACCTGCAAAGGGAGAGTAAGAATTGACACTACGAACAACAGACACAACTACCATAGCTCGTCAGCAAGCTCTACCACCAGATACCTACTGATAAGTACACTAGAAATGCAGATGAACAGGGACAGGGGCCTCCAAAAAGAACAGAAAGGCAGAATCATATGCTCCTCATGTTGGGATCTCAAAGACAAAGAGACTTCCTTGTTTAAATACATACAGACATAACTTACACATTCAGGTCTCTTTTCCCATTCAGGTTGGTTTTGTGATGGTAGACTCACACACAGCAAGATGAAACAGAAAGATTAAAACAGGGAACAATAAAAGGCATAACCCAGTGTTCATACTTACCCCAGCCTTGATGTAGATGGGTACAAACAACCAGCCAAGAACAACCACAAATATCAGGGCCTGAAAAAAAGAACAGGTAAATTAGCCTCTTGTTCTGTCACCAGCGCTTTCTGAGGCCATATATCAGGCTTGATGCCAACTATAATTATTGCAGAGAGTTAAATGATGGCCAATTCAGGGTGCCCTGGCCTCATTTTTCTACTTGTCTAGCATTTTACAGTTGGAACTCCAGGGGTGAAATCCTGGCCTTATTGAAGTCAATGGGAGTTTTGCCATTGAGTTGAATGGGGCTAGGATTTCACCCCAGGTGTCTGACAGAAGTACCTGAGGAAAAGTCCCCTCCACTGCAGCAGACTTATTGGAGTATCAAAGAGAAGATTATTTCAGCATTTGCCCCATGTCTGTCCATGGGGAAATATGTTTGTAGTATGTTGATGCTAACACTGGTCTTAAATTTGCCTTCTTTTTCACTATCCCACTGCAGTTCCATTATAAATAGAAACCCCTAGAGCATTAGTGTTTAACCACAGCTTCATCTAGACTCACCCAGAGCAGATCTAGATAACATGGTGGTTAGAATATCAGCAGCCCACAGAATCTTTTGTATTGTGGCAGATAACTATTGCTGCCACCAAAAAATGTAAGGTAAGTCTAGCACTGCCCGACTCCCTTTACTAGTCCCTCAATTCAGTCTCCAAGCAGCCACAAGTAAAGGAAAGATTCCATCCCCAAATCCAAGTGTGTTATGGTCATGTCTCATCTGTGATTAGCTTTGCTAGCCCCAGGTATTGGAGAGGGGAACTTACTTTCATACCCATATCACCCATCAGACTAGTCCACTTCTTTAGATAAAATGCAGGTGTAATTGACCTGCCTTCTGCATTGGGGTTCAGTTATAGGTTCATAGAAAGAACCTCAAGTTATAGGTTCTAAGTTATATGTTCATGGAAGGAACCTCAAGCCTAGTTTTGTCCACTCCACTGAGGCAGGACTATGTATAACTAAACTTTCCCGGACAGGTGTTTATCTAACCTCTTCTTAAAATGACAAGGATTCCACAGCCTCCTTTGGAAGCTTATTCCAGTGCTTAACTATCCTTATAGTTAGAAAGATTTTCCAAATATCTAACCTAAATCTCCCTTGCTGCAGATGACACCCATTACTTCTAGTCCATTACTTCAGCAGACATGGAGATCAATTGATCCCCATGGTCCTCTTTATAATGTCTCTTAAAATATTTGAAGATTGTTATTAGCCCCCTTCCACCCCATTTTGCTTTTCTTAGGACTAAACATGATCATGTTTTATCATTTTTGTTGATCTCCTCTGGACTCTCTCCAATTTGTCCACATCTTTCTTAAAGTGTGGGGCCCCCAGAACTGGACACAGCATTCCAGCTGAGGCCTCCTTACGAGGTGGCCCTGTGCATTATAAGATGTACTCTATTCTCATATTTAGAACTATACTGTCAAGTATGGTAGCTCTGCTATACTATGTACTGTATATTCTATGCATCAGATACTTGTTGATTATACATCATAATTTTTTGGACAATGTTCGCAACTTGTTTTATGCAGAGTGGTGCATATTCAAACAGATAAATACAGGGCAAAATGCTGCTCTCAGACCTGCGTTCTAGATCTGTCATCCACACACTAATTCTTTATTGAATTTCTGAAGTTCTGCTCATTTATCAAGCACAGGCTATTCCAGAGATATTGGACCCAAATTCTGCTCTCATTTACACCAGAGTAAATTAAGACTAACTCCGTAGAAGTCAATGGAATTGCACTGACATATATCCAGTGCAAGTGAGAGCAGAATAAGGCCCAGTTATCTCTTTTGCTAAAAGAATCAGTATGGATCCAAGAAGAGCACTTTTCCCATGTATATTAGTATTTATCAGTTCCATTGTACTGAAAGTATCGTAATAAGCTAACTAAATGGCTTGTGTGCGCGTGTGCATACATATACATCACTGTCCTCTACTGGAGAGAATCAAAACCATTCAACAGTGTGTCTTAGGCTCTATACTGGTATCCATTAGTAGAAAGTCTCCCCTTTAGCTCTAGTGGCAGAGTCCTGTGCTTATAAAAGAGGATCTGGGTTCTATCCCGTCAGATATTGTAAAGTGGAGTACAACAACCAGGGGCATGTCCACTAATTCTTCCAGAGGCTGAGGATCCAAGGATCTTGGCTCATCCATGTTCCCTCCTCATGACCAGGTCATTACACAGCAGCAGGTAAACAGCAATCTGCTCTGCTAGGAGATGACCTCCTGATAGCTGTCACCAATTCCCCCTCCAAGGAGTACTGATGTAGGAGATGCTACTGCTGTTCAGAGCAGCAAATTGCACCTTAAGACCTGCTGGCCTGGGAGGGGAAATACAGCACAATGGAACTGTTCCCCGACTCCTGCACACCCCCGTGGCTGCATGTACATGAGCTCTGATGCTGAGCCCATGGAAGGCTACAGGTAGACTGACTGAGGAAAGGGGGTATATTACCTTCAGTCTCATCACTCTCCCTCAGACTCTTTTCCAAACATTTACGGCCCTTCTGCCACCTTCCAGGCAGTGGCTGTAATTTTAATCAAGTGAGGTGTTTGGTTATAGGACAGGGTATGCCCCCAGCAGGCTGAGAACAGAACAGCATTGATCGTGGATTGGCAGGTGGCCTCTGCACTCCTTCATTGCTGTTCCTTGGTGAGAGGGGAATGAGAAGACAGAGAAGGAAAAAAGGGCTCTTAGGATGAAGAAAGGAGTGAAGACAATGTTGAAATCCTCACTACTGGGAAGAAAGCAAAGAGAATGATGACTCCCCACAACTCCTATACACCAAGCTTCCAGAAAAATGATGCAGATTAGATCAGAAAAGCTGTTCTTTCTCCCCATTGCCCTGCTAACTGGAGATGCTGTTTATAAGTACTCAAAAGGCAATCAATGTGGGAAATAAATATATAAACTCTCTGGAAAACTGGTTTCCTAATATCACAATAGGCTTTTCTTTTCCACCAGCTGGGCAGCATGTGGGAGTGATGAGAGAGGCTGGGCGTATGCAAATTGACACAAAATATTCTTGTGGTAGGTGGTGCAATCAGCCATCAGGCCTGAGGAAAGCAGGTGCTGCTGGGTGAGGGTCTGACAACATTAAAGTGAACTGGATTTTTAGACAACGTAGTCTCACCTGATCTCTTTGGATACCCTGAGGTTACAACATTTATTTAAATGTGTACCACTTACATTCCATTCGAATCCTCCAGTGGCGATTCCTGCTGCTGCTCCTGTTCCTGCTAAGCCCACAAAGTGTCCACTGCCAATGTTACTAGCAAACAGAGAAGCACCAATCTGGAAAAAGGGAGAACAGACTTAGTCATGGATCCTGGGCTCAGGCCCTGGCTAAAACCACTGTATTTATGACAGATTTCTTAAAAACCCATGCTTATTTGGTGTCTTGGGATTTCATGTCTGTCATCACTTAGAGATTTAAGTGCCTGACATCCTTGAAGATTCCCCAATGTTTTCTCCTCTTAAAACTCAATATTGCAGCCATCATCCCTACAGGCAAGAGGACTGAGCAGGATGTTGTATATTAACTCAGCAGTGAGAACTCTGGTGAATTATAAAACTCCTTCCTCCACTGGAGGTGAGCACATGGCCTCTGCCCATACAGAATTTCAACTCTTTGGAGAACTTGTCCAATTAACACGTGGGTGATGTACTCCAGAATGAGCAACCAGTCTGGTCTTGTCCAGAGGGCCTGGCAGCTAGGGTAAAAAGCTGATATGATATATCTAACCTGCTCTAAAAATAAGTGGCTGATTCATGCCCCTACCAGGAAAATCAGATATATCTTTTTGGACTAAAGATCCAAAAGTCATAATGCTGGCTGTTATCTCCAGTGGGAAACACCCTTTTTGCACTTGATTTGCTTCTGTCAAGGGGGCAATAGATTAACTGTACTGGATTCTGGCGCTACTACACCCAAGGGCATCTGCAGTACATGTGAGTGACAGCTGATCAAGGATTTACATATGAGGAATGCTGTTATCTAAGACCTATAACATTCTTTATTGATCCCACAGACAGAGTAATGGAGAGAATATAGTGACTGCTGATTGGAGAGATGCCAGAGAAAGAGAAAGAAGTTAGTGTTGTATTAAAAACAGACAGCAGAGATTCACAAGAGGGAGATCATACCTAAAAAGTCTCATTCTTCAAACAACTCAATGAGACAATGGGAGAAGACAGAGAAAGAAGCTGTGAATGTAATTTCTCTGAACTGAGAAGTTTTGGAGGCAACACAACACAGCAAACCATGATCTACAACAGGAGTACTCAAACATTTTTTGCTGGACCCCCTTTGAAAATATTTCAGGCTGTGATGACCTCCCCCAAAAAAATGATAGGAAATTACTGTACATTTTTATAGATGCATACTCATGGTATTGCCACCTTTACTTCAGCAGCACCGCCTTCAGAGCTGGGAAGCCAGAGAGCAGTGGCTGTTGTACCTCTTCTCCCCTGTCAACTCCCTCGCCCCTGCAATATTTTTTTGATCTCGTGACCCTACCTACACTAGCCTTGTGACCCCCTTTTCAAGAGGGTCACCCAGTTTGAGAAATACTGGTCTACAGGGTCAGAAACTGAAGTATCAGGGATGAGACATTTGAGTCGGGGGAGCGGGGGGAGTTTGTCTGGGATATTGCAAGCAGAGAGTACACATGAGCTGCAGTGATTAGAAATGAAAAAAGGAGGTCAGTGACATGTTTCTCCCCTGCTCCTATTTGTACTTCAAGACTTGTGAGGGCCACAGAGAGAAAAGGAAACTGTAAAAAGAAGAGAGAAGTAAAGAAAAAGAAAAATGTGTAAGGGAGAGGGGTCGAGTTCTACTGACCAATTTCTACTGTCCTTTGATAATTAAATATAAAATCACCATTTATATCTAATAGAGACCATTCATGTTAAAGGATCCTGAAGGATTTACAACACATATATAGAGCTCCTGTGAGTTAACACACTTTCCTCATACACTAGTATAGTCAGTTGGAATAAGTTTATATATCTATTTTAACAGGAAGAGATGCTCAGTGTCTGCACTGAAGGAAAGGTTGTACGGTCCTTGGGGGTTTGAAAGGTAGGTAAGGCAAAAACCACCAAATCCCTAATCATTGCAATGGCACAACAAAAATTAACTCAATCTTACAGAGAATACAGGGGATTCAAGTCAGAGTCCTCATAGTTCTCTCTTGAAATTCATGGGGATAGGAGGGAGAATTTTAGTATAAAAATTAGATACTGAAAATGAGGCCTATTTAGGATGATATGTCACAGCCAGGAATACATTCGATAGCTCCTGACTGCCAATCCTGTGCTTTAATCACTAGATAGTTCTCCGTCACACTTCATATGCAAAATATGCTATGCAAGTAACAAAACTGAACAGAAAATTCCATAACTTCTTTTCCTATCCCTACTTTCCCTTCATTTCTTGACTGTAATCTCATGCTTTCTTCCAGTCTTTGTGTGAAGGAAAAGCTCTCTGAGAGTTACAGGGAATTTCTGTCAGGGTTCAATCCTGGATTTTCTCACACTTTTCCAACAACAATCAGTCCTGCCCTCAAGAAACTTAATCTCTTTCTGACATCATAAGTGTTTCCTTAGTAATGTTTGTGATATAACAAACATCAGTGGCATCAGTGAATGAGTCAAAGAAGAGCAGGTGAATTACAAAGATAAAAGCTCCTTCCTGTGGTGAAGAGAAGGGATTCATTGTCCCCATGCACATTCAATTCTGGACTTCCCCTCCACTTTCCCACAAGGGCCCCAACGTGGGAATTAAGCTTTTATCTTCCTTTGGACATAGGAAAACATCTAAGAATAATGGCTCGGGACTGGGGAAGGGACATTACATGCCAAGTTCTGAGAAGCTCAGATCATCTACAATTCTCATTGAGGTCAATGAGCACTTCTCAGGATTTGGCCAATAGGCCTGATCATGATTCCATTGACATCAGTTGCCACTGCCTTCAATGGCAATAGGAGCAGGTTTTATAAGAGGGAATGATGCTAAAAATGTCTTAAAAAAGAAGTAGACTGAAATTTTTCCTCAGAGAGATTTTAGCCTCACGACCAGCAACTGGAGCTCATTGTTGAAGAGGACAAGTTGCTGGTCTCCAGACAAGTCTGAATATTATTTATCAAAAGTTTATTTATCCATGTCAGCAAATGTCTGCATCTTGTCTTTTACCTCATTGTCAGCTGTTGTCCACTCCATTCCTTACAAATAAATTATTAAGCCTAATTTTGAGTGATTAGGAATGCAATCATTAGAAATGATTAACCACATCACCCTCTGATACTCATCAAATCTGTTCCTTCCACCCTAGCTCCTGCTTTGAAAACTCAAAATAGCCTTTTTAACAGTCTTGCTGCACTTTCAACAGCTTCAAGTTACAAAAGCAGCAAACGAAGAGCCCAAAGAAGTGACAGCTCCAGCTAACGTGGCTGGAGCGCCCCTAAATGTGGGGCATCTTGGAGCGCTTACCCTCACAGGAACATTCCCAGCTTTACCCAATGCAGTTTTGTATTTTCTTTGTTACTTTTTAAAGAAAAATACAAAGCCAAACAAAAACCATTACAATTAGCAAAAGATTTCCATTAACACAACAGTCATTATTCCTGGTTTAAGGACGAAATAATGAAAACATACGTCTACTGCTTTGTACTTCTGTTTGTCTCTGATATACGAAAGACCTTTTGCAGGAGGATCATAAGATCAGCATGTACTTGTTACAAATGAAGGGGCACATCTTTGAAGTCAGAACTGTGGAAATAGATTTTCATGTTTTGCTCCAATGCTTCTGTAATTTGTTGAAAGAAAAAGTTATATGGAAGAGGTCAGCTGATAGCTGGCAGCATCTATGGCAGTTACTATCGTTAGCTAAACTAGAACATCTACGTAAAGCAGGTGTCTAGGGGATTCTGCTTAATATTTTGGGCTGGGACCTTCAAAGGAGCTTAATTCCCATAGGCTGCTTAGTAAATCCCAGCCTTGTTCTAAAAACATCATAGATATCATGAGCTGTACAAGACAGAAAAACTAAGGCTTAAACTTTGGATTGTTCCCAACATGGCTGGATACTGAATCTGATCCATCAGAATAGGCGGGTGCTGTAATATATCCCTGCATTAGTTAAAGGATTCTGACCTATTTTCCAAGCTATTCCATGTTACCAGAAGGTTGTCCGATCACCATAGGGCCAGAATTACAATTTTTAGGAATCTGGCCATCAATTACCTCCCCCTCACGTCAGAGGTATGACGAATTAGATGCGGTGTTTTTTCTTTTCTCCTCTGGACTGACCTGAGAGATACAGAGCATGCATAGGATGTGGGGCCCTGAAAGTGCTCAGCTGGCTTTCCTGCTGAGGGAATTGCAAGGAGTAAGGCATTCCCTCCACCATTTAGCAGTGTGACTATATTTCAGGAAGGATGGACTGGAACTAGAAGAGGGAAGGAGGGTTTGCAAAGGAAGGGGTCAATTGTTCAGCAAGTGAATGATAGTCGAAAGAAAAGAGATGAAAGATAAGAGGAAGAGGAGAAGGACTGGTGGCAGTGAAAAAAGTGGACTGGGAAGAGAGAGAGGGTTAAACACAAATGTGGAACATTAACAGGTTTAAAATCCTTTGACAAGGGCTCATTCAGGAAAGCATCTTCAGGCTGCAGCTATATGAAAGTTACTGTATATTTTACACATTATTCATTAATCTATTCACCTTACTATTTTAATTAACTTTTTGATGCCCAGAAGTCCAGGTGCTTGCTGGCCCACAGGCCTCACAAGGACCCTGGAAATCTCACACTTTGCCTTGCAGCCTAAATAAAACATCCCTAGTCCCTACAGTGCACTATACATACCACTGAATCTCTCCTAACTGCATGCTGGGCCTCTTTCAGTGATGACTTGATCCTTAAGGAATTAAACTGGTTCTTCTACTTCATTCTTTTGAGATACAAAAATGTACAAGTGCAAATCTGCAGCTCTCCCCACTCTAAACCACTCGGAAAACCTGCATATTGCTTAATGCCTCTCTAAAATCTTATTGTGCATCTATCAAGACTTGGCTCCTCGAGAAAGGAAAGCAGGTTTGCTATTCTGCTGTCCTCCTAAGGACTCCACATGTTCTACATTTGTATTATTACCTAATCCGGTAATTTTTAAATGCCACACAATTCTTTAACCCATAGAGAGGGACATACATCTCGCAAGCATCATAGGCTTTGTTGCACTGTTGAATCACCTCGATGTCCCCGTTTTGAAGTGCAATTATTTACCTCTGCAAACCTTCAGTTGTTTAGGCATCTCATTGGGACGTCATATGAACATGCTAAGCCCAGCTACTGCTACTTGCTAGCAAGTCAGCCTGATACTTTAGCCCAGGGGTGGGCAATAAATTTTGCAGAGGGGCCACTCCACTAATTTTGGTAAGTCGCCGCAGGCCGCACCTTTCTACTAGGTCAATGAAACCCGATTATGTTCTTTCCACAACAAAGTAATTGCAATTAAGAACAAGCAACTGAATACACGTTTCTCCAAAGCTTATCTTAGGAGGCAATTCCTATTGCAAGTCATTTTGTGAACACGTGTCAAATTTGTAACAACACAAATGCTAAACTTTTACTTACAACTTGCGGTCAAGCACTTCCCGAACTTCCTGCTTCCGGCCACGTGACCGGAAGCAGGAAATTCGGGAAGCCACCAGCTGGAAAAGCTCCAATTGAAGGTAGCTTAAGCAGAGCTTGGGTTGACCTGCTTTCAAAGTGGGTGGCCCGTCCCGGCTCACTCGTAGCTACGCCCCTGCATGGAGGAAGATTCTATTAATTTCCTCAATTGCTGAGTATCATGGCGGGCCGGACAGAAATGGTAGAGGGGCCGGATCTGGCCCACGGGCCATAGTTTGCCCACCCCTGCTTTAGCCCCTCTATCCTCAGAAATGCAGGCACCAGACCCAATTCCTCCCATCTTGGGAAGAGGCATCCCACTGGAGGGCTTTGGAGAAGTCTATATGTGCACTTTCTCTTTCCTATCAAAGCTTCACTTTGAATTTTTGGTTGGTCTTTTTACCATGAATAATGATGGTTTCCCCCTATCTCTTGCCCTGGGCCTAGACGAAACGTGTCCACTTCACCTAGGGACATTCAACAAAATATTTATCTCTACTGGCCACCCCCTGTAGGCTGCCTACTGCACCATTAAATTCTGTAAATATTGTATATACAATAATTCTCAGGACATGATCACAGAAACCTATCCAGTGGGCAATAGCGAAGCATGACAGCATTAAACTGAAGTGAAAATATTCTGAATGTTCCAATTTTCTCCCTTTTTGACTGCTGAATGTTACTCCTCATTTTCTGTTACTCCTCATTTACTAAGTCTTCGCCTGTCCAGCCCGTAGGCTAATATGTCACTGACTCCAAGTGGGAGAGCTGGGTTTAATTTCTGTTTTAAGGGAAACACACATACAAGTCTCCAAATATTTCCCAGTTACTATTAACTAAGCTCTTTGAGTTCAATAATAGTTTCTGATCCCCAGATAATGTATGTCCTTTGGCTTCTCTGCTTCTTTAACACTTATTCCTTAAGAGTGAAATAGACGCTAACATTTCTTTGTGAACCAGAGTTCCCTGGTATTTGAGAGCAGAGATAGGCCCTGACTTTGACATTTTTATTGTTGTGTAAGTTGATTTTCAGGGCCCTGTCAATACTGAGAGATTGGCCATATACCCAAGATATCAAGTTTTCTGTTTGTCCAGGAACAAAGAAATACTTCCCGACACTGGTAAGACAATGCACTGCTTTCAGCTAATTATCTGGCTGAACTCCTTACCCCCCTAATTAGGAAAAAAGGTGGCTTTTGAAAGAACCCACAAGCAGCTACAAATATTTTAGATGACTTAGAGACATATATTAGAGAGACAAGGTGGGTGAGGTAATATCTGTCATTGGACCAACTTCTGTTGATGAGAAAGATAAGCTTTTGAGCTTACACAGAGCTCTTCTTCAGGCCTGAGAAAGGTACTCCCAGCGTCACAGCAAAATGCAAGGTGGAACAGATTGTTTAGCAGAAATAGTTATCACTTATTTACTCCTGGGGGAATTCTGAGCAACTGAACATGCACAGAATACATTTCCCCATGCAGAATTTTTTTTTCTCGGCAGAAAATACATTCTGCCAGAGAGGTGCTGCAGTTATGGCTGTCACCCACCAGGGGCTATTGTGGCACCAGAACAGAAGGCACAGGCTCCACGCAAGAGCAGCCCTGGGACTGACATGGCTACAATTACACTCCATATAGCCACTTATCTTGTTTAAAATTAACAGAATCATATTACTGTTCCTATCAGGAAGTAGTCCTGGAGAAGTCACAACTAGAAACTTCCATGCATGTGGAATCAAGAACGAACAGGGAACAAACATCATCCTTTTATTTTTTTAATCCTCAATCTACACCTGTGGCTGTTTGGTATAGCACAACAACTGAAGAATGAAACTAATCTAATGGGAATTTAATTTTTAAAACAGATTATTAGAAATATATTTTCTTTTCTCTCTATTGCAGAGACCAATGAATCATGCAGGCAAAATTTATTAGAAATATATTTTCTTTTTTCTCTATTGCAGAGAGCAATGAATCATGCAGGCAAGCTGCAATATACTAAAGTAAAAAAGAACAAATCTACTACGATGGGAAGAGTCCATTTATAAAGCAACATCACCATCTAGACTTGGGAAACTCACCAGGTTTCCCTGGAACATCCCCACATGGCTATATATTTCCCAAGGTAAAACTAGGAAGTGGCATTTCTCTAAAATATTACACATTGCATTAGCTGTCACACAGCATAAAGCTGATATTTCCTGCTTTGTTTGAACTTTTTATATTTAAATTTTTATTATTTTCCCCGCTGTATCTATTTGCACTGGGAGGCCCGAACCCCACTCGGACTCTTAAAACAGGGAAAGGGATTAAAACAGGGATTTTTCAGAATCTCACATTCCCTTGAGCAGAGTAGCCCTCCAGGATGGTATTGTCAATGTGAGTGGTTAGCTAGTGGTTTGAGTGCTAGCTTGTTCAAGTTCCTTTGTTTTGATCTTAGTTGGTGCTGGAAAGGGTGAAGAAGAAGAGATTTCCTGTTAGATCACAGAGTGGTACTGTAGGTGTTCCTAAGTGAGGGATTAATGAGATGGTACAAGAATAGCACAGGAATGTAGATCCTCAGCTTCCTTGAACTCACAGGGGGCAGAAAAGGTGACTAAGCAAAGATTGATCCTAGAGACCACTCTGGTGGCATAGGATGATCCCCTCTGGCCTCTGATATGCCTCCAACATAGACAAGGGACTTAGGCAATACAAAGCTGGTTACATTGCTTCATATCCTTGAGAGACTCCCCTGTGTCAGGGGAATCCTCAGCTGTCCTTTAGGGAAGCTTTAAGTCCCCTTTGTGGCTTTAGAACAGTGCGAAGTGGCTTAACCAGGGCTGAGGGTCTGACCCACGGTGTTTTTGTGTTTGTAAACACTGGGCCAGATTCCTTATTGCCTTGCACCCTAATGTCATCATTTGAACCTTTACAAGCTGATGTTTTATACTCACTGTTCACAGGGACAAAGAATTACACAAGGTGCAAAGCAGCAGAGGATCAGGACTAGTGCATTTAGAGTCAGCCGGGCAGAGGAGCTGATTCACTGTCACACCACTGATTTATGGAAAGGATGGTTTAAAGAAAACATATGTACCTTAAAATAACTTTGAGATTCTCTGTTTCCCAATGGTTTCTATTAGGACCTACATTTTCTTCATCTAATATACTCATGAGATGCTCCACCTGCTGTGAAATACAATGTTCTATCATTAAAATGGCAGCCCCAACCCCTCCCCAATTCAGGCAACACTGAATGGAGACACTGAAACAGTAGCAGGGATTTCTGAAAGCTGTTTTGAAAATTCCTACAGTCAATAAATATCTGTTTAGTTCTCTAAGGCCTCAATCCTGCTATTGGATTCACATGGACAGAACCTGCATGGGTCCAATGCCAGGATCAGGGATAGATTTTATAACAAATCACTGAATTTTCCTTTCCAAGCTGAACTGCAAAGATGGTCATTAAAGTACTATATTAATAACACCTGGATAATGCATCAAATTTGTCTAAAAGGATTTCTGCTTTGCTAGGAAGCTTCATTCACTTAAGAGAGTGTTGCCGAATGGAGTGAGCATAGGTTCTATTCTCACCCCTACCACTGGGCTACTGGATGACCTTAGGCAAGTCACTTCACCTGTCTGGGATTCAGTTTCCCCATCTTAAAACAGAGATAATGACATCTCCTCTGTAAAGCATTTTTAGATCTACAGCTGAAATGTGCTATATAAGTTCTAAGTACTATTATTATAAATGTAAACTCCGGTTTGTTATCAGTGATTTACTATGAACATTCCAGGGTTCTCTCCTTGCAATGTTACAACAAAGGACTAGATTGCACAACCACAGTGAAGGCAATATGGCAACACCACAGAAAGCATACCTACCAATCAATTTCTCTCTGTAACTTGTACCTAATAGCAATCACTTCACATGAGCCAGGCCCTCAGTGAAAAACTTTGATCAGTCCAGAGAATGTAGTAAAGTACAAGACATTCAATAAAAAGCTGAAGTGATAAAGTGATGAGCAGCCAAACATTACATGTGGACTGAAAGTACAATTCCTTTGTGTGTAAACATACATAAACACAGAGTGTGTAATGCAAACTCACCGGCCACCACACCATGCTCCGTCCAGCTAGGAAGAATCCACCCACAGTCCCTCGATTAGTTGAGAACATGGCCTAGGGAAAAAAATGACTGGTTAAAATTTTCAGCTCTAATAAGCACACAGTAGTCTGATGGCTTCAACAATGAGGGCAATGATGAAAAAGAGGAACCAATGTAATGATCGAAAAGGGCTAAGGAAGAAAGATTTCAAAGGGAAAAATATGACTTGACAAGGACTGAGTAATGTTTTTTATATCAATTTATAAATTAATCATTTCAGGCTTTATTGTTTTAACTTTCTTTACAGCAAGCCTGCAAAATCCAAATTCAACACTACACATGTTAAAATAAAATGAACTATATAATAAAAATCAAACAACAAATGCATCCCTACTCAAGAGACTCATTTGCAAACTGTCACTCATGAGAGCACTCCTTCAGGTGAGCAGGTCTTAACACTGCTGATGTAGCGAGTTTTATCTTCGTGCACTAGAAATGACTTACTTAGCTTTCTTATTCAATGCTAGCCTGCTCCAGAGTTTCCCTGCAGGAATCTACTGCATAGTAATTTAACTTTTACTGTTCTGATAACATCACCAAGATACCCACACTTGACCTATTAGCCTTTCTTCACTTCCACAGAATAGCCATTTAAAAATTACTTTCCTCGCTCTCATTGTGTATCTGTCAGGAGTGACTTCATGGGAAGTTTACCTCGCATTTTCCACAGGGCCTTTACAGACAATAGGATTCAAAGCCCTTTGCAGACAATGGGATTCCCATTCCTTTGGATCAGGCCCACAAAGGGTGTAAGCAAAAGTGAGCCAGATCTCTGATCCTAATATCGAAACAAAAAAATAAACAAATGGGGACATTTTTCACCATATACAATAGTTGAATCAATACTTGTCTCATGGAAAAGGACAACAATCGTGAAGAGAGACTCTTAACATTAAGCTTCTTAGCAACTATTCAAAACAACTAGAAACTTCAATGCTTCAATGCCTGACATGCCACCTGCCAGCCCTCTTCTGCCCCAGCAGTTCATGTTACAAAGCATTACAGTCAATAATAAATTATAATAATCATATTTCAGGTCAGATTGTGCCTTTAAGACAGCAGCCTGGTTCCCTTCCAGAGCTCCCCAGGATGCAAAGGAAGTGTTTCTGCTACATCACTTCTTAAAGGAGAGTGTGCTGCAGCATTCTGGGTCAATGGATAGCCTGGGCTGCCTGGCTGAATAATGTGGACCAATGGGAAGGCTCACGGTCCTGCCTCCTCCCCAGACTTCCATGCTCCTTTTCAGGTAGCTTGCGCCCCAGAGTGCACTGGAAGAAAGAGTACTCTCAGGAAAGGTCTGGGACATCAACTGTGTTTGGTCTCTGTGCGGGGGATAAATGGACAGGCTTGCTGGTACAGTCAGATCCTTGGCATCCAGCACACTCTGCCAGAGGTGTAGATGCAGGTACTTAACATCTTCAAAGTGCTGAATAAACATTAACTAGTTCATGTGACTCAAAAGCAAATCACTTTTCAAACCTCTGTCAGGCTGCTAGTGGGGATGACTTTGCCTGCAGCTACCTGCCCTGTTCTATGACATGGACTCCTGGGTTATTTCAGAGGAGCGCATAGGTCACAGAAGGGCAGGTTTCCCTGCATCTCTCTGTTAACTGTAGGTTCTTTCCTCAAGAGACTAGCAGAACTTTTCCCATGGACAGTCTCTGATCTCTCCCCATAGAGAATACAGACTCTGTTCCTGAGAGGGGCATCAGCTCTTTTGAGAGACACACCAGTGTTTTCCACTAAGGCAAAAGCAGTACAAACACTCTCTGTCCTTTTCCTTTGAACGCTGCAGAATCAAGCCTTATTCTAATAGGACAATATCTGCCTTTTACCCATTAGGTGTCAAAGAATTCTTCTTTCTCTAAGTTTGCTGTCCTTGTAATTCCCTCTGTATCATCAGCTTGCTTCACGAGGATGAACAATCCTACTTGGACTTTAAACAGAAAAGACTAACACCAGCAGCACTTGTCCTTACTGAGATTTGGTCTAAATGCACATGCTCTCTACAGTGTAGTCCTACTGATGAAAAGCTAGCATTCTTCTGTGTCTAGGTCACGTCTATGCTCTCATCCATTTCACGTACATCTTGCAACAATCTCCATCTGCCACTCCATCACTGTTCCTCTTCTACCTTTGGTTCCTCTACAATCCACATCACTTACAACTCAGTCCATTACTCATCCCTACCTTCCCATCCCAGTCCATCCCACTGCAAGCCCCATTTATCCCACTTCTCACACTTCTTCCCAATTCCTACCAAATCACAAATTCCCATTGCAGTCTCTTTTGTGCCAGCATCCCACAGTCCATTCCCTTCCCACCTTCACCCCTGCTCTGTTCCTTATCAGGTCCTCACTCTAATCTTATAAAAATGTTCATTTCACCCTTATCCTGATCTGCAGCCATCAGGCCATCCCCACAGATATCCCTCCTTCCCCTCACCACGAGCCCCATCTATCCTCCTCTCCACTATCATATCATCCTCTTCACCGCCAATCCAGGTCTCATACCAGGTTTTACTACTCCACTGAAACCCAACTTAATCCTCATCTTGCCACCTTTCAAGCCTTCCCCAATTAAACAGCAGGCAATTTATACAATTTTAGTTTTAATTTATTAAACCATTGTCCTAAAATCTAATAAACTACACTTTCACTTAGAAAGAAAAATCCAGACGTACCCATAGTCCCACTGCTAGGACTACCACGAAATAGATGATTATGACCACGATGTCAGCAGGGTTATTGACTTTTGTGGAGGAGTCCATCCTGCCTGCTTCTCCAGCTCCCTTTCTTCTTTTCCTCTCCTTATATCACCGCTTACAGACTTCAGGTTAATCATAAATCCCAGTCCCCTTCTGCCTTGTGTAATATATAACTTTAGATTCACTTGCTTCCTATGGTGTACAAGTTGAAGCTGATACTTTTTCTGAAGTTGTGATTTTCTCCATAAAATTGCTCCCCTATTACAGCTGTTGCTGCTTTCAGAGCCAAAGACCAACCCAAATTCACATCCCCACACAGAAAGTGCTCAGAGTTGTTGCAGCCGTAGAGCAGGTGTCTGAGAAGGAGTGAGCTGTGGAAGGAGTGGCTTGAACATAATATACCCAGTGTATGCACCTCACTGTTTGCAGATACTCTTCCTGGAGAGGTTGTTCCTGTAAATCTGGTCATGGAATTAATTGTTTCCGTGAGAACTTGATACTTACTAAACCCAAAGAAAGAATGACCTGACATTTAGGGAAACCCCACAGTTCCATGAGCAAATACTCCTGCTGTGTCATCCCTCATCCCAGCAGGACTACACAATGGAGGTGCAGCCCAGCATTTCTGCAACAAGACAATAGGAAGCCACTATTATCTCTTACATATAGATCTTTATATTGATGTGTCTCAGCCATAAATTTAAATCCAGAAATGAAACCCTCCCCACCCCACCCCACGTTCAAAACCAAGGTGTTTATTCTGCCCACTGTGGCCAGCTACGATGTCTAAATTCCAGATTCAAATGACCCCAAAGTCCAGTGTGCTTAGGTCTTGTCCCATCTCAAGTTATTTATTCTTTCTTGGACTTCAGAATTATACCAAATAAAAAGACCTGATGCACAAGAAAACTTAAAGATGTGGGGCAGGCTGTGACACTGAGCAGAGCTTCCAAGTCAGTCAGAAAACAGCCCTTGGAAAGGGAAGTTTCCTCAGGAGATTCTTGTGATCTTTTCTGACTGAGCAGGACGTGGGAATCACAGCCAGGATCAGAGGGGAGGAAGCGATGTAGGCAATAGACAGGTGCAAGAATTTCAAGGCTCTGGGGATAGTTGAAAGTCTGTTTCCACCGCTGCTTTACCCCCACGCAATCATAATTTATTTACAGTTCAGTAGGCTACCTGCCAAGAATTGGACTGCCACACTGTATTTACCTTAAACAGAATGAACAGTACAAAATATGCAAAACATAGTGGTCTTAATTCTGATCTTATACTGGTTATACATCATTGACTTCAGTGGAATTACTCCAGATTTTCAGTAGTGCAACTGAGATCAGAATCTGATCCTCTGTTGTTAAGGAATTCTTTCCAAGATGTAATTATCCAATGACATTTTACTTTTTTTTTTTTTTTAATTAGCAGCTAAACAGGAGAGTATCTCTATGTAAAATACTATAACAAAGGATCATTAATCTGAAGTTACAGAGTAAAATAAGAATCCCATTTTTCTTATCTATACACTGCAGTGAGATATAAGCACCTACAAATTTCCAACAAGATGCCGTCCTCTGACATTTTAGGCACCTCTTAAGCACAGACTTCAGTTTGTTCTACAGTCAGGTCTATGAAAATGCTGTTTGTAAAAGGGAAAAAATAACCCTAAGAGCTGCTAACCATCCATAATTCCCATTAATCTTTCCTGTTGTCTATCTTTCCTGTTATTTACTAACCCTAATTACCAGACAACAGTTTATCTAAGACAGGATGTGACTGGTCTTTCATACAAAGGCTGATGCAAATAGATTCCCATGTGTCTTTGTAACAAATTAATTGTTTCGTTTACATTTATTCTTAGTTCATGACTTGAATTCTAGTTTCAGCTCCTGGAGCCACAACAAATTCTAACAAAAGAAAATAATAGGTTGGGACACATGAGCCTGATTCTCCACTGGCTTGCCCCCTGTGTTGTTATTCCCCTCTGTGCAAAGCAACAGTAGAGACTGTAAGGTGTTATAATTGGTGTAAACGAGTGGAGAATTCTGCTTTACACCCACTGCACACACGTTGACCAGGTCTAGCTGACTCCACAACATGTAAAGACAGAAGAGACTCAAGAATTAATAATCACAATATTCACGTCTTTATCTGTGGTGGCTTTGTTGGTTTGGTCCTGCTTTCTCCATGTCATGTAACTGAGACACGCATTACAGAGTATCAGAAAAAAGGTGGGCTGTGGTAATCACAATGCTTGTGCCTCCATATCGTCATACCTGCAGTTCATATGGAATCCCAGAGGCATTGTACTCATGTACACAGCACAGATAAAGTCAGCCTGTGGAATTCACTGCTGTGGGCAGTCAGACCCTCAGGTAACTCTAGCTCAGTTTTTCTCAATGACGGGTCTGTGGACCTGTGCCAGTCTTTTAGATCTCCCTGACGCAGTTTAAGATGACAGCAAGCTAGTCCTTGATAAAAAAAACAGGTTGAGAAACACTGCTCTAGCTGGTTTAAAAAAAAAAAATGGGCCAACAACATTTGTATTAATGCATGCAGACACGTATAAGTAAACTTCCAGCTGCAAGGTAAGAGCTTCTCAGCAGAGGGCAAGAAAGAATCTCTTCCACATTATTGGGCATTGTCACCTTCCTGAAGTACCAAATCCAAAACTAGGCTCTACCAGAAGCAGGATACCATACCTGAGTGACCAGTAATCTGATTCACTATGGAAAATCCCACATTCCTTCCTATGGGCCCAATTCAACTCCCTAGATCAAAGGGAGATTTCCCAATGATCTTAATAGGACTATATCAGTATAATATGCAGAACCAGAAAACAGTCCTGAGTCTGGCCTATGCTTACTGCTTCCCTCTAGACTCAGCTTGGTGGAAGCTAATCCATCATGGAGGTGATACATTTAGGGAAAGATTAACCCTAACACTGCACAGGTAGAGAAGAAGGTACAAAAAGTCACCCTCCCACCCATGCCCCTGTTCAGGGAATACTCGCAATCTGTCCTTGAACACCTTGAGCACAAGGACTGCTGAGCTATAGGACTGCCAGTGTACTAGCCTCCCAAAAAGGGTGAAGATGGGTCCATGGGCCTGCTCCACTCCCTACTAATCAGTGGAGCTGAGCCAGTGCTGTGGGGAGGGGGGATACTAAACTCTTTCACACGATGTAATAGGGGCCACTCTGGCCTTCTCTTCCCTGATGTTCCCAGGTGCATGATGCCTTGTTCAGTCATTCTTGCTGCGGAGCTCTGTCTCCACACCACCAAGACAGCTACCATTATTATTTATATTACAGTAGCCACCTAGAGGCCCCTTCTAAAACTGAACCCCCATTGTGCCAAGTGCTATGCAAATACAGTATGAGACAGTCCCTGTCCCAATGAGTTTAAAGTCTAAATAGGCAAGAAAGATGAAGGGTAGGAGAAACAGGCATGGAGCAGTGAAGTGACTTGCCCAAGATCCCACAGCAGGTTACAGTAGAGCCTGGAATAGAACCAGGCCATGGATTCTTAACCTGAGGGTTATAGTCCCAGGGCAGTCATGACCACCCTTCACTTGAGGAGTCAGGGGATCCAAAATTATGGAGAGGTCCCAGCATATTTTTGTTGTAACATGGGATTGCAACATGGAAAAGATTGAGGATTGCTGCCCTTGGCTGTGCTGCTTTCCCAGACAGCAGCCTGTGCCCTAAAAACCTCAGCCTTCCCTTACATGTCAGTGAGTAATGTTTTACCCTCCATCACCTATTTAAATTAATGCTTGTGAAATGTAGTACTCCTGAACTCCAGCACAGGTGGCTGATGCTGGCTGGAACTATAATTATGACAAGTATGAACTCAGCTGTCACATGGTCTACCACTGCTAGCTCTGGTTCAGCTCCATTCTGTGTTTACAACATTAGGAAACCTACTGTACATGGTAACTGGCTGCTGCAAACATTTTTAGGTCCATGCTGATTAAATTTACACTCAGCCGGGCTGGAAGAAATTCTGATTATGTATCTACAATACCTCTCACAATGTGCTATCATCATTTGAGAAGAACCTGAGTTAACAGCAGGAAATTATCCAATTTATACCTCACTAAGCTTTACACTTTTCATGGTCTAGCTCAGGGATAGATTTTAGATAGATAGCATAATAAATTTTAATCCACTCCAACATTTCATTATTGCATCCTCCATCCACCTTCACCATACCTTGATAAGTGCTGTAGAATAACAATCCACAAATATTCACTCAAAATTTTTACATGAATTTGCTTTAGACACACAATGAATCCCATAAACATTTAAATGATTGACTAATTTTTAAATAGTGATAACAATTGACAATAATTAGAACAAGATCTGTAAAATCCTTTTTCACAAGGCTCAGCCAAGAACTTCAACTTCTGTTGTACCTGCTAATAGGTCACTTTTGGATTCCCACACTGCTTTGCAAGTGCATTGTGATCTTCATATGCAACAGTAGTGTTATTTCATTCCAGGGCCACAGACAGCAGTTGATGTCCCTTGCTTCTTTTGACTCAAAATACTTCTGCTATTCTAAACTTTAGGCTTCTCTCTTTGGCAGAGAATTATTGCCCTGAATAGTACAGTAGGCATGTGATATGGACAACTAGCCAAAAGTGTGAAATACATGCTTGTTGATAATATTACAGTTAGAAATGTACATTGATGTAGTTTTGAGATGAGGATTGGAGCTCAAAGAAAACAGCACAGCAGATAAACCTAGTTGAGGACTGAGTTGGCTTAACGGACAAGAATAAATTTTCTTAAACATGCTGTACTGGTAATAGTAGACACTCAAATCCTTGTGCATACAAGGAAGATTTTATTCGTTGAAATGGATTTCTTGTTGTGAAAAACCCAGCCACTTTGCACCACTTGTAGCTGTGGGTGGTGCCATACCAGGGTACATGCTCTTAGGACAGGACTTAATTTTCTGGGGAGGAGTTCTGACATAGTCTTACGAGACCTGGTGACCCCCAGATCAAAATGTCAGACCATCCCTTGCTGTTAGTCTTCCTTCTGAAGGTGACAAATGATGCTGAAAATAATAAGTAAAATGATAAAACACAAGCAAAGAGAGAAGTTTACTAGTGATGAATTAGATAAAGTGAAGCCCATGGATTATCTCCATGTCAGACAGATAAACAACTAATACTTTGAACCATCACCTCATGTGAGGAAATTCCATTTATGGAGGATATTCACGATAGGACATGACAGGGCTTACACTCAGGTGTGACACTGGACATGGCATGGAGACAGGGGCATCTCCACTAACCCTCTTCTGACTATCGCTCTGCTGTGATATATTCTATCATAGAGGGCTCATCAACAGCATCCCTCTTTTTACACAGTGGTCTATGTACAGTGGATAAGAGACAGACCAAGCAGAGAACAGGCAGGTATTTTCCTCCTTTATGCAGGAAGCCATGCAACAGGTTGGTATATTCCCTTCTCTCCATCCCATGGTTGGCTTTTTATCCATTTTTAATAATGTTGACATTTATTTAAGCAAACTTTACCCTGGGATGGTGCTGAATGTGACACATCACTAGTCCTAATCAGGGTCTAGAAGTTGACAAGATCAGAATTCATAGGCTTCCAATAGGGTTTTGCTGAGATGGGTCTAATAATACGACAGCTGGAGGACAGCAGATGTGGAGCACTCATTGTCTCTTTTCCAGTGCTAGGTCTTTACACTTTTGTGCAGTCTTGTTTAATGTGAGCAATATTTGGGTTTGACTAATTTAAGCAAATCCACAGAATGGTAGCAAAAGTAATGACGATTTGAAAATTAAACCTATGTGAGGGATTTAAAAAAACAGAAAAACAGCTTAGAGAGAATGGAAGACCAATAGGAAAGCAGTAATCCCTGTTTGAAAGGATGTAAAAAAGAAGGTAGGGCTCATTTAGCCTCATTAGCTCAGAGGAGCAGATCAAGAATCAACAAGCTTAATTTATGCACAGGATAGCTTTGCAATTATGTCATAGTTTTAAGACCTGGATAACAAATGAGGTTATCTCCTTGCTGGGAAAGAAATGAATGGATATGAACACAAAATACTGTATTCCTAGTCTATTGTTGAATAGGGATATTGGAAGACAAATACAGAGTGCAGTTTATAATGCACAAATGTAGCACAACTGAATTCAAGCAAACAGCTATTTTCAAACCTTCACCCAATCACTGGTCTCCACCTATTTATGCATTTATAACATGCCCATCTCCATGGTATCTGAGCATTACCAGGATTATAAAAGCAAACAGTTCAAAGATTGTATTCGCCCCAGATGACGCCCTTAAAAAACAAGTGAGATAAAGCTGGTTTTTGTTTAATATATTAATTCATTCGTATTTTAGTTGTCATCATTTGCCATCTTCAGAAGTTACTGTAGGAAAGCTAATGACAAGAGATGAAACTGGCATTTCTACCTCAGAGTGCTAAATCTTTCAAGACAGTTTTCTACCTCCTCCCTAACATTAAAAATTCTTCCCTAAAATATATATCTGGGATGGCACCACCTTCAGTCACCAAGGGGTCAAAGTAACTTTGTTTTTCTAAGGGCTAGGCAAGGTGGTCATCCTTCTTGTCTGTTTCGCCTCGCAGTACAAAACTTATTTAAACTCAGTGACCCTCCCTCTGAAAAACAAGAGCATTAGTGTCTTCTGTTATGAGTACATCACATTTCAGAACATTCAACAATTAACCCAGTGGGACACTGAACTAGGTATATCTGCAATGGCTGATAATACTTTCCAAAGACTACTCTCCTCACCTAAAATACATTTCCTGATTAAATATATTATAGCAATAAATGCTAATTTTGCCACTTCCGTCACAGCTATAAGAATTAAATAATGGAACTCACTACCAAGAGTGGATGTAGAATCACCGTCATATCACTCATGACTGTCTATTTGGGATGTCTGAGGAATAATTAAATCTCCACTGATACAATGCAGTGGGATAGACTGCAGTAGATGACCTTCTAGAGGTCTTTTCATCCCAGATGATTCTCTGATTGTTCAGGTTATAATAATGAAAATACCATTTACCGGTAGTTGGATTTTGTTTGAAATAAACAATCAATCATTCTAAAACAAAAAGACAGGTCAGCCCCTGTGGAGATGCTTTAATTGCTCTAGAGCCATAAGCATCAGCAATTAAATTATTATTTATTACATGTGACAGTTTTATTTGATTAAAGAAATCTCAGAGGAAAAGGGAAAAGAATGTAATCTGCTAATGTATGAGTCTGATATTTTTGCTGAACTGAATCCTTGAGACATTTCAGCTAGCCTCTTATTTGTGCTTTGTTTTGAAAATTAAATGAGGGATATCAAAATAGCACTGTCATCTCCCTGATGTGCAGAATATTGAAACCTATGGGAAAGCTTTAAACTACAACAAATCTCACGGGGTTCAGGGGAGAGAACCAAAGGAAAAACAATCAAATGAGTGGGAGTTGGAATACATAGTAGTCACATTTAACTCACATTACTTAATTGTTCCTGCAACATAAACCCTGGCCTGGCCTGGCCTTGGAAACAGCCTCAAGGAATATTCTCAACACAAAGGAGAGATCCTGAGCAGCACAGATCTGACAGAATGGCCCAAAGCCACTTATCACTACAAATGCAGAAGTGTCCACAAATAGACCATACATGAAATGATCAAGGGACAAGTTTTATTAGCTTGGCAGTAGAACTTTTTAGAAGAGACAGACAGATGGATTGAAATAGAAAACAAGAACAGCAGACCTACACAAGCCAAAGGAAGGAAGAAGTAGAAAGATCTAGATCAGAGGGAAGAAATCTTTTTTTGTTCTTTTGGATAAGAAGTTAGGATCACATTTGAGAGACTGAGAATTGGGAATAATGAATAGGGAGGAACCTTTGCTGAACTGAATGAAATCCTTATCAGTTGAGTCTGGAAATAAATGTTAGCAAACTTACCCCATACAATGTTCCGATGTGTCTTTCATCTAGTCCCCAATTTCTTTACACATCTAGAACAGAAAAACAAATGTTGTTTCACACTAAGTGTAGTTTAGCATCTAATAGGGTGATATATAAAGTATCTGTCATGAAGTCTCACTGAAAGAAATAAATTATACCCATTTCTATATCTTCAGTACCATTTACAGACAATCCTAGATTTGTAAAGTAACCACCTGCTCTTATCCCAATCTGGTCTGCTAGCTAAAAAGCTGGTTTTTTTGCAGACCACAGACTACCCCAACTCTCCTGGCATGGATACCCTTCTTACTAGGTGGTGATATGACAGAAGCCAGAGAAGCCACCTGCTCTGGTGGCCACAAAGGATGTGGACATAACAGGAAGATTCCAAAAATTCTAATGATCACAGGAACACTCAATGACCTTGGGACAGATCCTAAGATCCTCAGGCAACTCTCTCCACTGAGTTCCATAGTAGTTTTGTCTCAATAAAGACCCATTAAAACCTGAGAGGAAGGAACATTGCATTGTCTTCTGAAGTGAAGCAATACAGTGATTAATCCAAGAGATCCACCCGGCTCTCAACCTTGTTATCTAGTGCTCAATTCTTGCTTTGGAAGGAACCATGCGGTCCCCAGAGTACTGACTCCATAAGGGGCACTTGGGATGACAAATATAATAGGTTTTTTAACATAGCTAAGAATGACCTCTGAGTAAAGCAACAGTTAATCTGGTCAATCCAATATGAGAGTGCACATTTATATAATATGTGCATGAATGTGAGTGTCTATATATGTTTTTTAGCGTGGAAGTGCATGTAAAAGTGTTGTCATATGGATGGGTGTGGGTCTTTCAGGGACTGTGACTGATGCATGAGTAAACTGTTTATGTTCTATGGGTGTGTGTTTGACAATACCAGGGTACAGAAAGTACTCCATCTTCCCAGATGCACTGAACTTTCTTTTGCTTCCTCACCTTTTATAATGTAAGGATTTAAGTTACAGTGATAGGGTGACGGAAAGGCAAAGCTTATGAATAATCTTTCTCTATGGTCCTTTCTACACTAGGGACATTTTTAAAAATGTCTAACTGTTGCTAACACTGAATCAGCTTGCCTAGTGCTGGCAATGCTGAGAGCCCTAGTGTAGACAGGCTGTTTTTTAAATGCCACGTTTAAACTTCTGCTTAGAGCTCTTCTAATTGAAACCGTTGCAGCAGCAGCCATTGGGCCATCTATATTAGTGCTCCCAACGTTGCTAACACTGGTGGAGCTGAACCAATGTCACAAACACTGGTGGGAAATGTGAAAAATTTCCTTAGTATGGACAGGGCCTATGCATTTGTGATACAGGGGCACTGAGGTTCTGATATGTTCTAACTCACACACAGCTTTAGTACTCATACACAATAAGAAACAAACCCTCTGGCTGGTCGCTAGGCCCTTTCTTACTCCCACCCACAGATGGAATCTGTCTGTAGTGGGGAAGGAACATACACAGTAGCTATGACCAATGGGATGCACAAATCAGCAGGGACAAGACAGAATGTACTTGAGTGTAGGCTGGTTTCTAAGGGTCACATCTTTCTCTAAGAACTAAGAGCTCAAAGCAGACAGCAATGCAGCTTAACTGGTTAAGTAAGAATCTCTCCCCCATGTAGAAACACTGTAGGGGACTTTTTCAAAAGAAAGTGGATGTGGCTGGAGTAATGCTGCACTTTGGTTATTCTCTATAAGCTGGAAAGTTGCTTTGTGGTCAAAATCCCCTGAATCTGCTCTATGTTGTACCAGGATTCAAATGACCCTCTGGATAGCCATAGGACTGTAAGGAGTAAGGATGGTGTAAAATCATTATTGCGTGATCTGCTTCCTTGCTCCTCATCTAGGTCAGGCATTGCTTGAGTGCTGATGAGGATCTGGCCTATAGCCTTTTATTTTATTTAGAGTAAATTTAGTGATCTTGTGTTATGTTTAGTGATCTTGGGTTTGGCTCTGGTCGTGACAGTTTTCAAGTTCAACAGGGTTAAATTGCCTCTGGTGCTTTTCTCAAATTTGGAGGTTCTAGGAACACACAAAGTCCAAGGATAATTATAACTGTAAGCATACCCATATCCCCAAAGATATTCTAGGGTCTGATGGACCTCTCACCAATTGCTCATCAGTAGAGGGACAGCTTCTGCTGGGGTTTTCCCATGGGTCTTCCCACTCTGACCCAACCAGGAAACCCTCTTTTATATTTTAATTCTGATCTAACCCCCTTACGCATATGCATTAGGGTATCAACCCTCATTTCCTTATCTGTACTTCCACACCCCATGAATATTTGGTGCCCTGTTTTTCATAGGTTGTTTGTAGTTCCTCATTCTCATTAGCATCTATGCATGACATGTACTCTGCAGTCAAGACAGACATTCAACGATGTTACAAGCAAGTTTCTCGTGGTCTTGGACAAAACATTGGGGTCTACTGCAATCTATTTTTCCATAACCTCACCTATTGGCACATTTTATGCAGTAACCATGTGACCTTCCTGGAGAATAGGGTTATTCCTAGGTCACCTACTTATGTTAAGCATTCCTAAACCTGTGACTTAGTCTGTCTAATCTAAAATATTCTCAGCCTGTAGGTCTTGCATTTCAGCCATGCTTTACTAATAAGTAAAACACACTCATCCCTCCTAAATACTTAATCTTATACTACTATAATCGTACAATTTAAATCTATTTAGTATACATTGATTGAATATGAAATAGCATATAAATTGACCATAATGTCACATAGTGTAATGGTCAATGGATGATAAAATGAACTAACTAGCTACAGGCTGAGAATGTATATCCAAAGTGTATCCAAAAAATGGATGCCATTTCCAGTCCTCCAAATAATATTCCTTCTAAGAAAAGACTCCCTCTTGGATCTCAACTTACTGTCCACTGGAGATGATGGACCTGTTTCTCTCTGAAAGTACTCTCTCCAAAGAGTAATGGTTTTCTTTTGTCGGATGCATTGCTCACTTTCAAGGTCACTTCCAGAAGAGTCCTATGTTACGTCAAGTCACATATCAAATTAATCAATTCACAGTAAACAACAACATTATACACAGTCATAAAATTGGGTACAGGAAATCTAAGCCAGCTTGGGGTGCGGGGAGGGAGAGGAACCTCCTAAAATTACATAATTTTTGTTTACTAATAATAAAGAGCCAATACTGCCATATTACAACCATATGGATTCAAGTCATCCAATTTCCCTCTCTAAACCGAGAGTTGTTATTGGGCCTTACTGGGAAATAGAAAACAAATTTCCATTAAAGCTCTTACAGGTAGCAGGACATATCAGGGCCACCTTCCTCTAAGATAAAACCACCAACACAGGAAAGAGTCTTAGACGCCTATAGATTTAACTGGCTCTGGCAGCTCATTAATAGCCTGAAAGCTCAGGGCTCCATGAAATGTTTAGCCTGAAATTGATGTGACAGGTCATAACTAGACCTGGCCAATCTTCATGTTCTCTGTAGCAGTACTTATTTTATTACTTGCATTTGATGCAATAGTTATTATGTATTTAGCTGCATCTTGGAACACTTAATCCCTTGTGCTGGAAAATTTACACCCATAAATTTGTTACACTTAACATAATAGGCTTCCTGAAATTTGCATAAGCAAAGCCATCCGGAAGATGTAAAGACTACTGAACATAGCTCCTGAAAGTCCAGATTATAATCAGACAACAATTACCAAATGAGTTGGCTTTTAACAGGGCGAAGAAGTTAAGTGTTTTGTTGACAGCTTCCTAATATACAAGCCCACAAGATAGGAAGATGGTTAGCCACAAATGCTGAGGCAATAGCCTTTGCAAATTTTCCAATCTGAACGTCTGTAACACTGGAGATGGGTGTTTCTAGGCACTGCCGCGTTTCAAAAGAGCATGTAAAATTCTGAACAAATTAACACATCATGACTTTGTTCACAAATACTAGCTTATGGGGCAAATCCTGCAGGTCTTTCTCAGGCAAAACTCCCATTAAATTCATGGGAGCCTTATTTAAATAAGGATAGAAAAAAAGGGTTTAGGGGTTGGTCCACATATTATATGGGAGTTTTTTCTGAATAGAAACTAAATAGGGACTGAAGGAGTTAACCCATACTCTGTGTCATGGTTTGCTCTTTCTGGGCTGAGTCCTAAAATCCTTACTCACAGTTTGCTTAGTCTTTACTCAGGCCAACACTTTCTGGAATGATGGGTATTTTGTCTGATCAACAACTGAGCAAAGGTGATTACAGACTTCAGGATTTGACCCATGAACAGCTCTAGGTTATTGCTTTATTTATTCCAAACACTTAGAGCATCACTTGAAGCCCAAGGTTAAATATCCTGGTTATTGCACTACGTGGCCTTCTTTAGCCCTGGGGAACAATGGTGAAAATGAGATTACTTACCTATACAGTAACTAATGCTTGTTGAGATGTGTAGTCCATGTAGATATTCCACAGTTGGTCAATGCACATCCAGTGCGCACACATCAGAGAATTTTCTAATCAGCAGTATCTATCAGGGCAGCATGTATGCCCTTCCTTTCCTCATGCACTTCACAAAGGTACAAGGGCAGAGCTGCCCCACCACACCCAGTTTCTTTGTCTCTACGAGAATCTGTGACATCAGGACTCTGAAGTAAAAGGGACAGCACGTGGATTGTGGAATATGTTTGAGGATTACACATCACAAAGAATAACATCAGGTATAATATAGCTAAACGAGTTTTTCTTTGGATGCTAATCTGTCTATAAATTCCACAGTTGGTGACTTCCACACAGTAGCAATTAGTAGGGGCAGGGTCAGGAAGTCTTTGTAAATATAGCCTTAACAGCTCTTCTACATCTTGCCTAGTCTCTAACTGCATTCACCATCTTGTAGTGCTTCATGAATATGTGACCAGGGTCATTGCTTTGCAAATATCCTCAATTGGCAAGTTTGCTGCAGAGGTCACAGAGGTGGAGGCAGCTGTCACTCTGTCAGGCACCTGCTAGCTGGTTACATGACCTGATGCATTGGGTAATTCAGTTTGATGTTATTTGCATAGACACAGGCCATCCTTTGATTCTTTCTGTGTAAACAAGAAACCACCTGGAAGATTTTTGGAAGGCTTTGTCAGGTCCAGGTAGAACAATATGGCCCAGTGCATGCCCAGCAGGTGCAGCCTCTGCTCTGCTCTCCCAGTGTGAGGCTTGGGGAAGAACACAGGCAGGTGGATGACCTTGTTGGTGTGGGTTTATGACACAACTCTGGGAAGAAATCTGAGATGTGATCTCATGGAAACTTTGGAGACTCTGGACACTATAGATGACTGTATAAGGTCACTCAGACTTATACAGTTCCCTGTCCCTCCTGGCAGATGTAATTGCCAAGAGAAAGACCATTTTCTTGGAGAGGGAGGGCAATGAGCACATAGCCATAGGTTTAAAGGGGACATTCATCAGCTTTGAGAGGACCATGTCCCTGACTGGTGGTATCAATAGGAACCTCTTTGCCATCAGGTAGGAGAAGACTGAGGACTGGTCAGTCAGTGGGTTGATCATGGAAATGACCTCCAGATGAACCCACAGTGAACTCAGAGACCAGAGCTCTTCAGATGCAGCAGGATCTCCCATATCCCAGAACTCAAAGGGCATACCTGGTGCTGTTGCATCCAGCTGATGAACCTTATCCATTTAGAGAGTTAAGTGGACCTATTGAAATCTTTTCTGCTACTAATAAGCATCTGATGAATGGCTTGTGAACAGGCCCTCTCTGCTGGTATCAACCAGTGAGCATCCATGGTGTCGAGTGGAGGGAGCTCAAATTCAGGTGAAAGACTGAGCCCTTCTTCCAAATGAGCAATCAAGGGTAGAGGGTTTAGCAGTACTACAGAGAGGTCATGGAGATGCCTGAACCACATTTGCCTCAGCCAAGCCAGGGATAGCAGGATCAATCAAGCTTTCCCTGGTCTGATCTTCCACAGTACTGTGAGGAACATGGGACTGGGACAGAATGCATACAACAGTCCATTAATCCATGTAAGGAGACAAGCATCAGAGAGAGCCAGGACTATTTCTCCTCCACATCCCCTGCCCTCTCCCCCATCCCAACCTGAACAGAAGTAACAACACTTATTTTTCTCCACTGTTGCAAAAAGGTACATGTGGGTAAGCTCCCCATTGCTGGAAGATGTCCTGAAGGACTCTCTCATGCATTGACCATATGTGATTGTTGTAAAAGTAGCTT
>ML675638.1:1614227-1643866 GCA_007922155.1 Mesoclemmys tuberculata
CCAAAATCAATTGCTCAAATTAAACTATCCCATCATAACATCCCCTGCAGATTAGAGCTGGCAGTCTGCAGTTGCAGCCTGCAATCCGCAGAAGCTTGGAGTTCCTACGGTTGCTGCCACAACACCAGAGGCAGAGGACCCAGCTGGGGAAGCAGGGAGCGGACCACGGACTGACCCAAAGGGAAGGTAGCAGGACTCAGGGGCAGAGCAGGCCCCGTCTCCTCCCCACCCCTCCGGCTCACCTTTCCCCAGCTGCACCACTGGCCGGGCCGGAAGAGCGCAGGACCCACGGGGCGGAGTACATCTACCTTCCCCCCCCCCTTACCCTGTTACACCATATAGAGTTGAAAGACTACTGCAGATGACATTCTGGGGCCATCCAGTTCCCTCTGTTTCTGTTATATGTTCCAAAGAGCCGTTTGTTTCCATATCCAGTGCGCTTATCCTAACAGAGCATCCTTCCTCCTCATAAACTCACTACAATGCTCCAATAAAATAACAGGTGTGGGGGTGAGGGAGTTCCTGCCTATCCTGCACTGGCTATGCCCATACACGAACACAGTATCCCAAATATTTTGTCCACTGCAAGGAAAATCGTATGGTTAATCCATCAGAATGACCACAGGAGCTTTTCAGCATTCTGGCTAAAGATATAGGAACTATATAGACAAATAAATACATCTGAGAACATTGTAAAACAGCACTAAACTTGCAGATGGAGAAAGTAGCAAACAAGCTCTGTAGTAAATGGAGCTGGAGGTGTGGAGGTGACATTGAAAAAGTCACAGATTTTCATCCTGTCCTTGGGAATAAGTAATCTAATTAAGGGCAGATAAATGCTGGAGAGATAACTTGGTGAACTTTAATCTCCATATCACAGCATAAAAAAAGACAGGAAGTTTTGTAACACTAAGTCTTTCATGCAGGGTGCCAGATAAAACAGGATTACTTACCAGTAACTGTTGTTCTTTGAGATGTGTTGCTCATATTCATTCCAATATAGGTGAGTGCACACCATTGTGCACGGGTTCCTGTAACTTTTTTCCCCTTAGCAGACCCCATAGGGTCGGCTCAGGTGGCTCCTGGAGTACCACGCTCATGCCGTGGTACATAAGGCACTGACCCTGTGGCCCCTCAGTCCCTTCTTTCTGCCGACTCCGACAGCGGGGACAGAGGGTGGGTGTGGAATGGATATGAGCAACACATTTAGAAGAACAACAGTTACTGGTAAGTAACCCTGTGTTCTCCTTCAAGTGATTGCTCATATCCATTCCAATATAGGTGATTAAAAAGCAATACCTTGGAGGTGGGTAGGAGTTATCGATGAGTTGTCTGCAGCATGGCTCTGCCAAATGCTGTGTCCTCCCTTGCCTGCTGGACGATGGCATAGTGGGACGTGAAGGCATGCACCAATGACCAGGTGGTAGCTTTGCAGATGACCTGCAGGGGCACTTTCACCAGGAACGCCGCCAGCAAGGCCTGGGCTCTGGTTGAGTGCACTGTGATGATCCCTGGGAATGGTATGCTCACCAGCTCATAGCAGCACTTGATGCAGGAGGTGATCCACTTGGAGATGCGCTGGATGGAGACAGGGTATCCTTTCATCCAGTCCACCACTGCCACAAAGAGCTACGTCATTTTCCGGAAGGGTCTCATCCTGTCGATGTAGTAGGCCAGGGCTCGCCTCACATCCAGGGAGTGCCACCTCCGCTCCTCCTCCAAACCATGTGGTTTGGGAAAAAACACAGAGAGGAAGATATCCTAATTATAATGAAACTGGGAGACCACCTTGGGCAGGAAGGCTGGGTGGGATCTCAGCTGCACCTTGTCTTTAAAGAATACGGTGTAGGGGGGCTCCGATGTCAAAGCTGTAATCTTGGAAATGCTCCTAGCTGAGGTAATGGCCACCAGGAAGGCTACCTTCCAGGAAAGGACTAGGAGAGGGCATGAAGCCATGGGCTCGAAAGGGGGCCCCGTTAGTCTGGAGAGGACCAGATTAAGATCCCAGGGAGGTCCTGGGTCATGGACCTGTGGATATAGCCTCTCCACCCCCTTGAGAAATCTCACTGACATGGGGTGAGAGAACAGGGATCTCCCCCTAGCAGCTGATGGAAGGCCGAGATAGCCACCAAGTGGACCTTCAGGGGAGGCTAGGGCCAGGCCTTGGAGTTTCAGCTGTAGCAGGTACTCCAGGATGGCCTGAATAGGGGAGGGGCTCGGAGGGATACCCCAGGACTCCACCCCGCAGGAAAACCGTCTCCACTTGGCCCAGTACATGACCTGTGTTGAAGCTTTTCTGCTGCCCAGCAGAATTTGCTGGACCTACACCGAGCAGGCTCTCTCTTCAGGTACAGCAGGCGACCATGGTCCTGGGAAAGCAGGTTGTGCCGTCTCAGGATCTCCACTGGATTGGTGATCGAGTGGTCCAGGAGTATGCTGTACCAGTGCTGCCTCAGCCAGGACGGGGCAATCAGTATGATGTCCGCTCCGTCCCTCCTGATTTTCAAGAGGACCTTGGGCAGGAGCGGAATAGGGGGAAAAAGCATACATGAGGGTCCCCTTCCAGTCAATGAGGAACGCATCGGATATCAAGCCTGGCTCGCGACTTTGGAGCGAGCAAAACCTCAGGCACTTCTTGTTCTAGGATGATGCACACAGGCCCAGTAGGGGAGCACCACACCTGTGGAAGATAGAAGCCGCTACCTCCAGATGCAGTGACCAGTCATGGCGGGGTAGGAACGACCTGCTGAGATGGTCCACCTCGTCGTTCATGATCCCCAGGAGGTGAGAGGCAGATAAATGAAAGTTGTGTCTCACTACAAAATCCCAAAGTTGAATGCCTCCTGGCACAGGGCCAAAGACTGCGCCCCCCCGTTTGTTGATATAAAACATTGCTGTAGTATTGTCCGTCAGCACCTGTACCACTCTACCCATCAGGAACCTGAGGAACACCTTGCACGCCAATGTGATGGTCCTGAGCTCCTTTACATTGATATGGAGGCTCTTCTCCTCCTCTGACCAGAGTTTGTGGGTGCTCAGGTTGGCACTGATGTGGGCTCCCCACCCCACATCCGAGGCACTAGAGATAAGGGTGACTGATGGGGCCAGATCCCTGAAGGGGATGCCCTTCAACACCACCCTGGGGTTCCTCCATCAATTCAGGGAGCCCAGAACCGAAGGGGGGACTGTGACCACCCTGTTCAAGGGGTGCCTGCTGGGCACATATACCAAGGCCAACCATGTCTGGAGCAGCCTGAGCTTGAGGCGAGCCAGCCTCACCACATACATGCAAGCTTCAATGTGACCCAACAGCTGTAGGCAGTACCTGGCTGTTGTCGTGGGGCACCAGTGCAGCTGGGCAATGATCGCAGCCATAGCCTCGAACCAAGGTTGCGGGAGGAAGGCTCTGGCCCATGCAGCATCCAGTGTGGCCCCTATGAATTCTACTTGCTACACTAGGTCTACTTGCTACACTATAGCGTCGACTTCTGCTCGTTTATGAGCAGCCCCAGCCTGTTGCAAGTGGCACAGGTAAGGGATACACTGTTGTGCATGTGGGCCCTGGACTTGCCCCTTATTAACCGGTCATCCAGGTAAGGGAAAATCTGGACCCCCCCCACCACCTCAGGTGGGCTGCCGCCACCGCCATGCACTTGGTGAACACCCTGGGGGTGGAAGAGAGGCCAAAGGGCAGGGTCGCAAATTGGTAGTGGGAACCAGCTATCACGAAACGGAGAAAGCATCTGCGGCTGGGAAAGATTGATATGTGAAAGTAAGCATCCTTCAAATCGAGGATCTAGGGCAGGATCCAATCCCCTTGATCCAGGGCAGGAATAATAGAGGCTAGGAAGACCATGTGGAACCTGAGTTGTTTTATGACTTTATTTAGATGATGTAGGTCCAATATGGGCCTCAGAGTCAGGCTCAGCAACACACGCCCCCCGATGGCACTGCTCATGCTGCCCCAAAGGCAAACAGCACTGAAAGTCGTCGGTGCTGAGACATCCATCAAGAGTGGCCCTACCCGTGGATAGGCCACCAAAGAGGGGATCCTCCTCCTTCGAAAGCTCCTTGACCTCTAAGTTCAGATTGGAGGCCACCCTTTTTAGCAACTCTTGATGTGCCTTAAAGTCTCTCAAGGGCACCCTATGGTCCCTGGAAGCTGCGTCATCAGGGGAAGAGGATGACGACTGTGGGTGCCTGCCATGCTTACGAGGCCCTGTCGAGTGTCCTTCCCCTGGGTCCGATTCCTCCTCTGAGGAATGGCCCTCACGCTTCTTGTCTGGTGCAGGAGGCATTGAGTGGGCACCTGACGATGGGTCCAACACAGAACCCTGTCCCACCTGGGCCCCCGTGGACCCCAATAAGGCCATTGCCAGGGACCCTGAGGCCACCTCAGTGCCAACATCGGTACCAACTGGTGCACCTCCTGGGGGTGTCGGTGGGACTCCAGGGTCTCCCTACTTCTTGGGGCACTCAAGTCCTTGGAGCGGTGACCTCGGCTCCATCTCTGGCCTTTGCTGCTCCACACCAGGGACTGACCTCTCAATGACCTTGAGGACGACGAGGAATGCTGGTGCCGATGGGAGCGTCGCAATGCTGGGGAGTCCACCGGTGCTGGGCTCCGTATCAGTGACCAGGTCCAGTGCTGCCTAGAAGAATTGCTCGGTGCCAGGGACTGTGAGTTGGAGCTGTCTTTGTGCCACAAGACAGCCCTCAAGCAGCGCCACTGTGATCGGGATGCCTCTGATGCCAGGGACCAACCTCAGTGCCATGGGGAGGATTCGCTTGACGAGGATGACTCAGAGCTTGTAGGGGAGCTTTCACACACTACCCTCAGTGACCATCTGGTGGGAGGCTTTCCCCTTAGTGGCGCTCTCAACCAGCCTCCTGGGGGACCCATCGTGGATTTACCCCAAGACACCTGCCCCTTCTCCCTTGGCCAGGGGGGAGGGGGGAGGCATGGGCATGGTCATCAGGGCCTTTGCCGCCTGGGAAGCCTCCAGTGTCGATGGCACCTGCAGGGCTGCTCCCTCACTCCCAGGAGTCAGAGAAGATTCCCTGCACGGAGATACAGGCACCGGAGCAAGCTCGACGGGACGTGGCTGGTGCACTTCCGCACTCGACCCTGCTAGTGTCGACAGTATGGAGATGTGAGCGAGTACCACGCGCTTCCGCCTCCTCTTTTTCAGCACTGAAGAAGCTGGACGTTGAGATGGCTCTGGTGCCGGGGACGCGCTCTGTACCAAGGTGATGCTCAGTGCCGATGTGGATTGAGGCAGTTTGGAATCAGGCCAGAGCACCTCTTCCATGAGAATGGCTTTCAGTCTAATGTCCTGCTCTTTCTGAGTCCAGGGCTTGAAAGCCTGACAAATCCTGCACTTCTCCCTCTGATGCTGCTCTCCCAGGCACTTGAGGCAGTGATCATGACTGGATCACTGACTGGAAAAGCCTTGCTGCAACCAATGCAAGGCTTGAAGCCAGGTGCCTCAACCATGGCCCGGCCACACTGAGCCCCTAAGGGCTCATATCTAATCTAACTAACTACACTTAACAACACTTAACTGCTAACAGCTAACTTACTAGAATAACAAAGGGGAAGATACTTGCGAGAGCAAGGGTCATTCCAGTAACCATCATGGGCAGAAAGAAGGAACTGAGGGGCCGTAGGGTCGGTGGTGCCTTATGTACCGTGGCATGAGCACAGTACTCCAGGGGGCGCCTGAGCCGACCCTATGGGTTCTGCTAAGGGGAAAAAAGTTCCGGAAACCCGTGCACGGTGGCGTGCACTCACCTATATTGGAATGAATATGAGCAAGCACTCAAATGAGAATCAGATCATTTACACATGCATACTATAATTCAAATGGTGTCATCTGATATAACAAGGAAAACATTGTAACATTGCTGCCACGTGCCCTGTAGAAACCTGAATAGCAATTACAGACAGTATTCTACACAGTACCCAAAGTTAACTGAAGCTGCCAGGAGCTGTGTCCCAATTCTGTTCTCAAAGGGAGTTCTGAGCAGCTGAGTTGACCTGCAGCACTGCTAATCGGGGAGTAGGAGCTCACTAGAATTAAAGCTTAGCCTATACTTTCTAGGCTTGTTTTCACTAGAAAGTTGGGTTACACTTGAGGACTTTCATTAACAAACCTGAAGTTAAACATGACTTAACAGTCAGCATAGATCAGGGCCATGGGTTTCAGATCATGTTGGCAGGTTATGGGTAAACCTTACCAAAACCAGCACTACATAAGACCGGCTGTCTGCAAAGTTAGCTATAAATGACTTGTCCCCATGAACGTAAACCACAAAGTTATGTTCTACATCATAGTAATTAAAGCAACTACTCAAATTTATGTTTTAAGTTGACCTAATTTTTTTAGTAAATAAAAGCCCCCTGAGTTATAGACCTGTGGGCTCTTTAAGTTTGATTGTTACACAGAGTTGTGAAGGTGGCAGGCTCTTGATGACTCCCCTGAAGTTGTATAAACCCATCCCCATCTCACTCACTCCCCAAATACCCCAGAATTAATACTCTAACTAGTGCTTTTCAGTGGGGTCTGGGCAAAAAATGAAGAATTACCTCCTGCTGAAAAAAGATGCATCTGTTTTGGGGATGGGGGAGGCTATTAGGATTTTTAATTCTAAAATATAAAGTATGGTCTTTGGTATGCCCAAGGTTGGTGCAGGGAAACTACACTCACTAACCTATTATAGGTGTGGGCAGACTTTATCAAAACACTGACAATTTCATGTCTACTGGCAACTAGTATCCTTCCTTCTATAATATGCACTACTAGATGAATTTGAACAGAATTAACTAGATCCATATGATTCAGTCCTTTATTACTTGCTGAGTCAATAGTATGTGCAATAGCCACTCACCTTTAAAAAATAATAAAAAATAAAACTCCCTGGGTGCACACCCTAATGAAATGTGCTGCGCACACCTATGGCAAAGTGTTTATGTGGGGTTTCTCTGATGGGTACAATGCTATCCATATCTTTTTTACAGAATTCCATACAACTTACTTTCAGCCACCTCACCCAATTTTGGCAGAGGTATAATATATAATCAATGTTATAGTTGACAAACCTGGGCTAGAGTTGAGAATCACTTCCTGGGCCTCACTGTCTTTTGGCAACAAATTGATTCTTGAGGAAGACAACTACGGCTATCTCCATTGTCTTCTAGAGACACACTTACCCCTGCTGAGGACAAGATGAGAATAGAATCTAACATCTTGGATGGTCCCTGGGATGAGGCTGAATGTCAAACACTCCAATTCTGACCTCCCAGATTAGGCTAATATAACAAAATTTATTTTGACAGTACCCCAGCCAAAATACAAGGAGTGGGAAGCAAAGACACCGTGTTCTCTACTGAAGATGTGAAGCATCTGTACCTTTTTGGTATATCTGTTGTGGGAATGCCTTTTGGTCAGAGTATACATGTGCACAAGAATCAAGCTCACACTCAAAGTGACTTCGGCTCTCACTTATTTTATTTTTGCTGACAGCAATCCTTAAATCTCTTAGATTCAGATTCTGTCAACAGGTGGTTCCTCAGAGCCTCTCTTGTAAGCAAACAACTAGATCCTCAAGAAGGTCACAACAGCTCCAGGATTGAAAGAACAGAAAAATGAAATAAAAAAGATGGCAGTTCTGGAGAGAGCCACTTACAAAAACCTGGGCAGATTCAGTAAGTTAAAAAGAAATAGTCTATATACTTTGGGACAGTTTCTCACCTGGGTCAGGAATTGCTTCTGCTGCTACAGAACTGTAAAACTTAACTAGGTTTGTATGTGCTATGCTGTAGACATCTGACTGATTCTCTTTTATTTTTCCTCTAATAGCAACACATGGACCCTTTCTTCTCTTTGTTCTTCATCTTTTTCTCTCTCTACATTGACTTAGGGCTAATCTACACTTAAAATTTACAACGGCACAGCTGTATTGGTACAGTTATGCCGCTGTAAGAGCGTTTGTATAGCTGCATTATGTCAACAGGAGAAAGCTCTTTCACCAACATAATAAAACCACCTAAATGAGATAGCTATGTCAGTAGGAGATGCTCTGCCGCCGACATTGCGCTGTCCATACTAGTGCTTTTGCTGACAAAACTTATGTTGCTTAGGAGGTGTGGTTTTTTCACACCCCTGAGCAACAAAACGTTTACCTACATAAGTTCTAGTGTAGAAAAGGCCTTATTCTTCGACGGGAGAAGCTCTCCTTCTACCATTGTGACTCTGTAGTCTATGCTTATCTGCTTGGTTTGTTTACCTGAAACAATCAGAAAGTTTAGTCAGAGAAAAATGGTATTTGTCTGTTGCATTTGAACAAGAGAAACACAGTGTAAAGATTATAACATGAATGGAAACAAGATCTGAGACACAGATGGAAAGAAAGGGGATAGAACTATTATTAATTACAACAAAACAATTAGCGTGGGGAACCTCCAGTATTGAAGGTTAACTAAATAGAATAGGCATGAGTAAATGCAAAGTGTACTGAAAAAATGGAGGGAGCTTAGGTAAGGAAAAGGAGGAAAGGAAGAAAGCAGAGCTGTTACAGTTGGTGAGTGTGTTTAAATGAAGAACCCTGTTTAATCTCTCACCACACAAACACAACAGGACTGATGCATGCAATCAAGATTGCTCACTGTTATTGTGCCATAATGAGCCTAGCTGAATATCAAACATGTTTGATAAATTCATCCCTGCCACTACTCCACTGGTTTCAGTGGAATTAAACTAGGGATCAATTTGGTGCATTAGCCTACAGCATGATAGATCAATGTAAAACTAAATCAGCAAGTTTCAACTGTGAGTGCAGCCTCTATGAAGCCTGCAGACTGAGGAGTCAGTCACAAAGGTTCAACAGGGAACAATAATACTCTATTTGCAGTAAATTAGCCTCTCACAATTCTGCAGAGGGGCCAATGCATAGTACCTTTCCAATGAAAACAGCACTGATACAGCAGAGCAGTTTCATTAGATGGATTCATAAATAAATCAGCTGCAATGTTCAGTCCCCTTCTGGCATCCATGAATAGTTTGATTTCCTGATAGCCTCCACACACTGTGTGTGTCAGGCCATTAGTCTCCTATCTTTCTTTTCTTAAAGGAGGCAGTTTTTTGGGCTCCTTCCTCTTCCTCTCTTCTGACTCTCCAAGACACTTTAAACAGTCTTTGTACGGGTCGCTAATTGTGAACGCGTTACTGCAGGATACAAGGCTTAAAGCACACAGTTCACAGCATATCCCGACACCAGGTGGAGGTCACTAATGGGACTACCTTACCTACTATGACAACAGTAACTAACAACTATCTAACAACTACTTAACAAGTACTTCTAAAAATAGAGGCTAAAGCTAACAGGCACTCCCGGAGGCAAGCAAGAACTCAATTCCAGTAACCTTCAGTGGCAGAAAGAAGGAACTGAGGAGGCACAGGGCCTCATATACCATGCCATGCACGCGGGACTCCAGGGGGCGCAGAAGCCAGCCCCTCGGGAACTGCTAAGGGGAAAAATTTTCCAGAACCGTGCATGGGGCACACATACACCTCCAATGGAATGGATATGAGAAAGCACTGGAAGAACAATGTATTCCACTAGGTGGCAGTATTACCCTGTAAAAGCTGAGCTGCATCTTAGCGTTCCTATCAGCTCAGCATTGCTGCATGCTACTTGTCTTGATTCCCAATTCCCTCCCCTCTTGTGCTTCTTAATTGCTAGAAGCAGTTTTGTAATTTCGTATTAGTCTGACATCTCTGGCTATTAGTATCATATTGCTACTGGGGGGGTGTGCGCGGCTGTACCCATTTACAAAAAGAGGACATGGGGGGCAGGGGAGAAGGAGGAAGAGGTGGCTCTACTATCTAAATCGTCCAGAGCTGAGCAATATTCATAGCTGAGCAACAAGTTAGGCCTATCTAGAGACTCTACAGAACTCTTTATTACTAATGGTACTGAAATGGAATTACCACAGCCAATGAGAACACAGGAAAGCTGTACAATTACAGACCCATGTATCCCAATTATGCAAGTTCCTGAACTCTGATTGGCTGAAAGAGACTGATCAGCATATTGATTGTAAGGTTATGTGTCAATATCTCAATATGCAAATAGTAGAGATAACCCCTGTGATTTCATTAAGACCCTCTCTTCTGCCCTTCTTGAGGCTGCAACTAGTATGGAACAGGAGATCTGAGTTGCATATACACATCCTGGCTCCATAGCAAATGCAGAGAAGACAGAACTTATGCTTATTAGTTAATGCTTTTGGCAGATTTCTGTAGCTGCTTAATGATACTGAACAGGAGTAGCTTGTAAACTACAGTTTGTAACAGAGCTCTGGAAAATTAGCGCAGACATTAAGAACAGAGACAATTTGTTCTTCTATCATATAGTTAGTGACTCTTACAACTGCATGGGGAACAAGAAATTCTTTTGAAATACAGCGGCTAGAGAAGCAGCTTTCACAAGTGCATATTCATCCACAAAACAACTATAGGCAAAAAAACAGACATGTACTGCTGTGCCAGGGCTACTCACATGCACATTCATACACACACACACTTCTCATGTGATGCCATTTCTACTGCACATTTACAGTGTGCACAGGAATTTGTGGCACTCACATACTACTCTACATGAAATCACACACACCTCTGCATTTATTCTACTATACATGCACATAAGCACACAATCCTGCAAGTACACCCTTACACATGCACATTCACACATACTTACACCATAGGCACCAGCTCTTTTGGTGTCCATTGATAACATTAGTATTGAAGTATTTCCCTGAAGGACATGGTTTAATTGTTTCCCATGGTCAATAGTAGAAGAATATCCATTCTAACAGAGGATAAAATCATTTTACCCTTTCCCTGACTCACATACCATTTTGGAGCAACAGGCTCAAGCCACCCATTTTATCTGGATACACATTCCATCACCCTCCCTACCCATTCATATCTCCAACACTAGCAATCATTCATGTTTTGAGAAACAATGGGCCAGCTTCTCCTGATTTATAAGGTATTTCTGTATGGTGGAGCAAAAGCTAGCTTAAGTGCCCATCTGAAAAGGGTAGAGGGAAATCCTCAGATAGCATACAGTTTATTCCACACCATTCCCCCTGCATGGCCTGGGCACAGGAGTCATTCTGGAGTGGACTGTACTCCAATGATTCCCCAGCTGCCTCAACAATCCCCTGTGGACTATTGCAGGTAGTTGTACATTATTTACTGCATTTACTGAGGCTGCTCTAAATTATTTTGGGAGCCAAGCAGACACAAAGATGGGGAAGCACAAAGGTGCTATAGAGTCACCCTTCCTAGCCCCCCCCCCCAAGTCTTGCACCAAGTACAGCTTGCCCAGACCGAAGAACTGAAGTCAATGTTAACAGTGGCCACTGCAGGACAGTGTCAACTTAAACATTTGTGCTGAGATAGGAAATAGGTTTATTGGATAGGCAAATCTATATAATTTATCTACTTTATGTATCTAAAATATGGTCATTTTTATATCTGAGTGCCTCCCAAACTTTAATGCATTTATCCTTAATTCTCCTGTGAGGTAGAGCAGTGCTATTATCCCTATTTTACAGATGGTGACACAGAGGCACAAAGTGACTTTCAAAAGATCACATAGGGCTGTTCTGGGCAGAATAGGAAAATTGAACCTAAGTCTCTTAAGTCCCAAGCTAGCACCCTAACCACTGGACAATTTTTCCTCTCTGACTTTGCATCATATGATGTCTTATTTTCTACTTTTGTTCATTTGTTTCCCCAGGAAAATTCACCTCAGATGCTGTGAGGGTTGATCATTGAGGTGTCTAGCTAGGTCATTCATCATGGAAATGAGAGGAACCTAACAGCAAAAAAAAAAAAAAAAAAAGGACGGACAGAAGAATAAAGATAAGAACCCATCGCACCATGGAGCACAACTGGACTATCGCTTAGTCCACTTTTCTTATGGCCAGATGCTGCTTATTGTGACAGGCATATTTGGAAATATATGAGAGAGATCAGGTAGATAAGAACATAGATAAATGGAGAAAATTCTAACTGACCAATCTATATCAAGATAAACTGAAAACTGGGGATTTTGAATCTCAGGCAGCTTCTTTTTCATTCCCCCCTCCTTCATTAATGGGAACATTTCCTGATGTGGGTCAGATGACAGGCCCGGTTCCTCCTGCAATCACTTTGGCAACTGTCTTTAGTACAATGACATCACGCCATCTCCTAGGTGACAGTTCCTAGTGCAATGACATCATGCCATCACCATAGTGATGCTCCATGAGGCCAGGGAAAAAGTATTGTATGTGGGTGGATTGTACGGAGGAAAGCAGAAAGAGGATTCTGCTGGAGAGGCTGTGGAGGAGCAGGATAAAAGATACCTAGGGAATGGAAGATAAAGTATGAGACTTGTGAGGCAAAAGTGGAGGGAAGAGGAAGAGAAAAGGGGGTTGGGGACTGAAGTGAGCAAGAGACCAGAATGGAAGTTACAGGGGAGAAGGGATCTAAGAACATTTTATTTAAAAAACAAATAATAAATACACTCTTTGATCTACCTTGACCAATAAATTATTTGGGCCAGATAGTGGCTTGAGATACTGGAAAGGGGTGAGGAGGGACCATGCAGCAGCAGGAGAACTCACAGGAATTCAGGAATTGCCAAAATTCCTCCAAGAAAGCACTGACTGGAATGGGAGCGTACTCATCTTTATCAGAGTGCAGCGAGTCGAGTGCAAAGGAAGGTCTGGGTCATAGTCCTACCCTTAACCACTCCCTCTGGGGAGCTAGTGTAGCAGTGACACTAACCTGGCAGTGCCTGTATTCCTATGCTGGGCAACAGAGTGCAGGCTCCACTGTCCTCCTCTCACTGTCCCTTGTGCGTCCACAAGGACCAGCCACAATCTGGCCAATTATTGGTAAAAACATCCTGTTTCATTTGTCAGACCCCCCTTCAGACCTCCAGAGAGAGGGGAATAAAGAGGTTTATTGTACTTCTCTTCCTCATTTTTCTAGATCTTTTCCCCCTTCTTACATACTGTCAAATGTTTGGGTTTGTTGAAAGTTTAACCTTAGATCTAAATTATCTTGTTTGTTAATTCTGGTTAAGTCTCAGATAGTGGGTAATATAAACAGCAACTTCTTCAAACTACACAGATATAAACCTCATGGGAAAATAGCTTACTCTGGCACCCGGAACTCTGATATTATTGATACCACAGAGTGCTATCAGTGTACACAACCTTGTGGAAAAGGTGAAGAACAAATAACAGGTCCCTGCTTTCAGTTTAAAGCAATAAAGACAATGTCCTTGAATAAAGTTTAACTGTGTCAAGAACTAGGACCATCATAATTTTAGAGAACCCAAAAAGTCCTGGAGACAGAAAAATAACAATGAAACAACATTTCTTAGTACTGAGCTAGTGTTGTGCTGCTCTTGCATTGTGTTGTAACATCACATCATGATGCAATAATATTGCACTGCAACAAATCACAACACTTTGGATATTCATGTTCTGAAAGGCAACCTCATCATGGAAGCTAGGGAATTAAAAGAAAAGATCCACTTATCCCTTCAAGCCTCTGAGGTAACAGCAAATCCTATCGGTTTTTCAACTTAGTGAGCAGACACTATAATATAACCTGATTTTAAAGCTGGGTTAAGAATGAGTGTGGACACAGCCTCAAAGTCTAATCATTTGCTAGCCATGTAAAGCACAACTTTGCCTCAAGTGCTATTGTTATCTCATTACCAACCCACTGCCCCCCACCCACCCACAGTTTTCTGTTGAGTTAGGTGCCCCTGAAGAGGCCTCCTCCACCTTTCCTTCCCACAAGAGAGTTTAACAAAGGACAAGAAAACTATCAGAAACAATTTTGCAATGTGGTAAAGTGACTCTGACCTCTTTGACCAAAAGGGACACAATTCATTTCTGGTCATCAGAGAAACTGAAGTCTCAGAATTCAGATAACATAGTTACTTACCAGTAACTGTTGTTCTTCGAGATGTGTTGCTCATATCCATTCCACTTAGGTGTGCGCGCCCTCGTGCACGGCCAATCGGAGAACTTTTACTAGCAGCCCCTGCAGGGGCCGGTCCAGCGACCCCGTAGTGTCGACGCCCTGCGGCGGCTCAACGGTCGCTGCCGGCCCCTCCCTCTTCAGTCCCTTCTTTCTGCCGACTCCGACAGCGGGGACGGAGGGTGGGTGTGGAATGGATATGAGCAACACATCTCGAAGAACAACAGTTACTGGTAAGTAACTATGTTTTCTCCTTCGAGTGGTTGCTCATATGCATTCCACTTAGGTGAATAACAAGCCTTACCTGGAGGCGGGTAGGAGTCATCGACGGGCTGTTCCCAGCACTGCCCTGCCCACGCGGGCATCATCCCTGGCCTGCTGGACGATAGCGTAGTGCGTGGCAAAGGTGTGTACGGATGACCAGGTGGCAGCCTTGCAGATGTCTTCCAGGGGAACCCTCTCCAGGAAGGCCGCCGACGCGGCCTGGGCCCTTGTCGAGTGCGCTGTCACCGGTCCGGGGAGCTGGACACCCGCACTCTCGTAGCACAGCCGGATACAGGCGGTGATCCACTTGGCGATGCCCTGTGATGACACTGGGGAGCCTCTCATTCTCTCTGCCACCGCGACAAAGAGTTGAGTGGTCTTGCGGAGCGGCTTGGTTCTATCGAGGTAGAACGCCAGAGCCCTCCTCACGTCGAGGGTGTGTAGCCTCCTTTCGTCCTCGGACCCGTGCGGTTTTGGAAAAAACACAGGGAGGAAAATATCTTGGTTACAATGAAACCTGGAGACTACTTTAGGTAGAAAAGCTGGGTGAGGCCTAAGCTGCACCTTATCCCGGAAGAACACCGTATAGGGGCGTTCTGAGGTCAGGGCCCTCAACTCGGACACCCTCCTGGCTGAGGTGATGGCCACAAGGAAGGCTACTTTCCAAGACAAGACCCGTAGGGGGCAAGTGGCCAAGGGCTCAAAGGGGGGCCCCGTCAGTCTGTCAAGGACTAGGTTCAGGTCCCAGGGAGGCACCGGGTCACGGACCTGCGGGTACAGCCTCTCGATTCCCCTGAGGAACCTCACCGACATGGGGTGAGAGAAAAGAGACCTCCCCTCCACCGGCAGGTGGAACGCCGAAATGGCTGCCAAGTGGACCCTTAGGGAAGCCAGCGCCAACCCTTGTTGTTTGAGCTGCAGCAGGTAGTCCAGGACCGCCTGCACGGAAGACGTACCGGGGGTTATGCCCCGCGATTCCGACCAGCAGGTGAACCTCCTCCACTTGGCCTTGTATGCACTCTGGGTGGAGGGCCTCCTGCTTCCCAGTAGCACACGCTGGACCTGCTCCGAGCAGGTTCTCTCCTCCTCCGTTAGCCAGAGAGCCTCCAGGCCATCAAGTGTAGGGATTCCAGGTTGGGGTGCAGTAGCCGACCGTTGTCCTGAGAGAGAAGGTCCGGTCTCTTCGGTAGCTCGATCGGGGGAGCAACCGATAGGTCCTGGAGCAGGCAAAACCAATACTGTCTCGGCCACGATGGGGCGATCAGGATGATGTCTGCTCCGTCCCTCTTGATTTTCAAGAGGACCCTGGGCAGGAGCGGGAGGGGGGGAAACGCATACAGGAGGCCCCCCGTCCAGTCGATCAGGAACGCGTCGGAGATGGAGCCCGGCTCGCGACCCCTGAGCGAGCAGAACCTGGGGCACTTCGCATTCCAGGCTGATGCGAACAGATCCAGGCGGGGAACACCCCACTCGCGGAAGATCATGTCGACCACCTCCGGGTGAAGAGACCAGTCGTGTTGGGGGAGAAACGACCTGCTGAGGCGATCTGCCTCGTCGTTCCTGACCCCTGGGAGGTGAGAGGCGGTTAAACAGAAGTTGCGTCTCACTGCTAGGTCCCAAAGTCGAAGCGCCTCTTGACACAGTAGTGAGGAGTGCGCGCCCCCCTGTTTGTTGATATAGTACATCGCAGTGGTATTGTCTGTCAACACCTGAACCATTTTCCCGAATAAAGCATGGCGAAACACTTTGCAAGCCAGTCTTACTGCCCTTAGTTCCTTTACATTGATATGTAGGGCAGTTTCCCTCCGGGACCAGAGGCCCTGAGTGGTCAGACCACCAGTGATATGGGCTCCCCATCCCCGGTCTGAAGCGTCCGTGATCAGGGTGACCGAGGGGGTGGGGGCCTTGAAGGGAATTCCCTTCAACACGATTCTGGGGTCCATCCACCAGTTCAACGAACCCAGAACCGCAGGGGGGACTGTTACCACCCTGTTCAGGGCATGCCTGTTGGGCATGTAGACTTTCTTTAACCAGCTCTGGAGGGGCCTGAGCCTGAGGCGGGCCAGCTCCACTACATAGGTGCAGGAGGCCATGTGGCCTAGCAGCCGTAGGCACTGCCTGGCTGTTGTCGTGGGGCACCCTTGGAGCTGCGATATTATCGCTGACATGGCCTCGAACCTCGAGCGTGGGAGGGAGGCTTTTGCTCGTATCGAGTCCAGGCGGGCCCCTATGAACTCTATGACCTGTACCGGGTGTAGAGTTGACTTCTGCTCGTTTATGAGCAGTCCCAGGGTATGGCAGGTAGTTTGGGCGAGAGAGACCGCCTCGCGTACCTGCGACTTGGTCTTGCCCTTTATTAGCCAATCGTCCAGGTATGGGAAGATCTGGACTCCCTTGCGCCTCAGGGAGGCTGCCACCACTGTCATGCACTTTGTGAACACCCTGGGGGATGAGGCCAGGCCAAAGGGAAGGACCGTGAACTGGTAATGGCCACCAGCTACCGTAAACCTTAGGAATTTTCTGTGGGCTGGAAGGATGGAGACGTGGAAGTACGCATCCTTCAGATCTAGGGTGGCGAACCAATCCCCTGGGTTCAATATTGGGATGATGGATGCAAGGGAGACCATGCGGAATTTCCGCTTTTCTATGCACCTGTTGAATCTGCGCAGGTCTAGTATAGGTCTGAGGCCTCCTTTTGCCTTGGGGACAAGGAAATACCTGGAGTAGAATCCCCTCCCCACCTCGAGTGGTGGAACCACTTCTATCGCGCCTTTGAGAAGTAGGGTGAGAACCTCCTGACGGAGTACATACTCGTGAGAGGGGTCCCTGAAAAGGGACGGGGGGGGGGAGTGGGGGGGGTAGTCTGTAGTTGGAGGGCATAGCCCCAGCGAATGGTGCTGAGGACCCATTGGTCCGATGTAATCTCCCGCCACAGGCTGAGGTACGGTCTTAGCCTGTCCCGGAAAGGCGGGGGGTGGCCCAAGGAACAGGGAAGGGAACCACCCTTGGACACAATGTCAAAATTGTCTTTTGCCCTTAGGCCCCCTGGAGGGGCCTTTGAAGGAGGTCGAGGGGGTCGCGGTTTGGTCGCGCCGCCCTGCGCCCCTGTTTCTGTCCCTACCCCTGGAGGGGGGGTAGGGTCTAGGCTGCAGCCTAGCCTGCTGCTGTTGCCGCTGGGGGATTTGGTGTGGCTGCTGGCGCGTCTGCAGCCTTGCCGCCTGGGGTGTGTAAAGGCCCAAGGAGCGTAGCGTGGTCCTTGAATCCTTTATGGCGTGCAGCTTCTCGTCCGTCTTTTCTGAGAAGAGGGCAGCTTTAGTGAACGGCAGGTCTTGTATGGAGTGCTGCACCTCTTGAGACAGTTCAGTCGACTGCAGCCAGGCTGCCCGCCGCATAGCGACAGCGGAGGCCATAGCCCTGCTGGCAGTGTCTGCAGCGTCAGAGGCAGTTTGTAAGGCTGCACTGGCCACTGTCACCTCTTCCTCTAAGACCATGGCAAAATCGGCAGCCTGGTCAGGCGGCAGGGACTCTGAGAACCTTTTCAGGGAGTCCCATAGATTCAGATTATACTTGCCCAGGAGAGCCTGATGGTTGGCTATCCTGAGCTGGAGCGCCCCTGTGGAGTAGACCTTCCTGCCGTAGAGGTCTAGTCTCCTACCTTCCTTGTTTTTTTGGGGTGGCGCTCTGTGCACCCTGCCTGTCCTTTTGGTTGGCAGCCTCTACCACTAGGGTGCCAGCGGCAGGGTGCGCGTATAAGTATTCGTGCTCCTCGGCTGGCACATAATACTTCTTCTCGGCGCCCTTAGACGTGGGGGCGACCGAGGCAGGGGTCTGCCATACGGCATCGGCCAGGCGTAGGACCCTGTCGTGGAGAGGGAGGGCAACTCTAGAAGGGCCTTGGGTGCCCACCCGGCCAAAGAGGGGATCCACCTCCTCCTCCAGAACCTTGACCTGTAAGTCCAGGTTCGAGGCCACCCGTTTCAGGAGTTCCTGGTGGGCCTTAAAATCAATGAGTGGGGCCCCTTGGTCCCTTGTGACCGCCTCGTCTGGGGATGAGGAGTACGAGGGGTGGGGTGGTCCTGAGGAAGGGCCCTCCCCAGGGTCCTCCTCTTGTGAGGAGAGGGATTGGTCACCTTCATGCACAGAGGGTGCCTGTATGGAGTGGGTGACCGAGGCAGGGGCCGGCATAGTTCCCTGCCCCATCTGAGCTGCCCATTGGGCCCACATTGGCCACTGCCAGGGTCCTTGGGGCCAGGTCAGAGGCGGCGCCGGTGCCGAGGGCAATTCCGGCGCTGCTGTCGGCGGTGCCGGTACCATGGGGAGAGGTACCTGCAGCACCGGGGTCTGCGGTGCCGGGTGCGGCACCGAGGTCTGCGGTGCCGGGGGCGGCGGTGCCGGTTGTTGCGGTGCCGGTTGCGGTGCCGGTGAGGGTTCTCGCTCCTGGCGGCGGGTCCGGGATCCCGAGCCAGGGGTGCGGGGGAGGCGACGGCGGTGCCGAGAGGAGGTGCTCCGCGACTCGGAGCGATGACGCCTGCCTCGCCTGCGGGACGACGCCGAGGATGAGGATGATGATCTGCGCCGGGAGGATCTCCGTCGTCTTTTCCTCGGTGCCGGAGAGTGGTGACGAGAGCCCCGGCTCGGTGCCGGGCTCGAACTGGAACTTGAGCTGAAGCGGCGGCGGGAGCGTTGATGTGGGCCTTCCGGCGACGAAGGGGAAGAGTCTCTGGGCTCGGGCCTTCGGTGCCGGGTGATGGCTAAGATGGGCGGCTGGACGCTCGGTGCCGATGCCGCCCACCCTTCGGGGACACCCAGTGCGGGTTTGCCCCGGGAAGCAGACTCTGGGGCCCTCATGCGAGAGGGCGCCGGAGGCGTGGGCAAGGTCATCAGGACTCGTGCCGCCTCGTAAGCCTCCGGTGTCGACGGAGTCTGCAAGGCAGGTCCCTCGCTCACGCGAGTCGGAGAGACCTCCTTGGCTGGAGCCGGGCCCGGTGCTGGGGTCGGGGGCCGGTCCAGGGAGCGCACCTCTGTGCTCGACCCCGGCCGCTCCTGCGGTGCGGGGGAGCTCTCCACAGGCGAGTGCCGCTTCTTCTTCTTTTTCTTCGGCACCGTGGCCCCCAGTGCCGGAGGTGCACTCCGCACCGAGGATACACTCGGTGCCGAGGTGGACCGCGTGGGCTCGGACGCCGGACTAAGCGCGGTCTCCATAAGGAATGCCTTCAGCCTCACCTCTCGGTCCTTTTGTGTCCGAGGCTTGAAGGACTTACAGATTTTACATCGGTCTCGCCGATGTTCTTCCCCCAGACACCGCAAGCAACTGTCGTGGGGGTCGCTAGCTGGGAAAGCCTTCCCGCAGCTAGCGCATGGCTTGAAGCCCGACGCGCCGGGCATGGCCGCGGGCGTCTGAGCCCGCAGGCTCCCTAACTAACTATAAAAACCCTTTCTAACTGTAAAACTAACTTAGTTCGAGGCGAACTACTAACTAAATACTCACTTTTTAAGGCGAAACAACAAACTGAGAAGAGCAGGGGTTAGTTCTCGACCGACCGTCACGGGCGGAAAGAAGAGACTGAAGAGGGAGGGGCCGGCAGCGACCGTTGAGCCGGCGCAGGGCGGCGACACTACGGGGTCGCTGGACCGGCCCCTGCAGGGGCTGCTAGTAAAAGTTCTCAGATTGGCCGTGCACGAGGGCGCGCACACCTAAGTGGAATGCATATGAGCAACCACTCGAAGGAGAACCAGATTTCAACTACCACCAAAGTTCAGGGCTTTTGGCATCTGGAGTTTTGGTTCCAACTGTGGGTTTGGATTTCAAACCTGCCCAACAAGAGAGAGATTGTGATGGTGGTGATGAGAAGAGGCATTAGATACAGGTTTTGGTTCAGGCCTAACTCCCAAAAAAGCAGAATTGAAAGGTCAGTGCTAATGGAGCTTGTGTAAATGTCTATACATTTCAACTGAAAGGAAGATGGGGGGGTTGAGGCTGAGGATATCAGATGTTATGCAGCAATAATCAGTAATTAAAAATAATCTCACACTCCCACACCCTTCTGAACAAGTACTCCTGCACTAGACTATTATTTGAATTGCAGCAGTGCTTTTAACACACTAGACACTTTCAAAACTTTCAAAACATACACAAAGACAGACAAGCATAGTATAGCCTGCCTCCTATGATCTGTGCATTTTGAGAGACAGCCCTACTGCAGTAATTCCCACAAGAGTCTCATTGCAAAACTCTGCAGTCATCAGGCTGGAAATATTCCAGATGCTTAATCACAGACAGGGTGAGAGCAGAGCGAGAGAAAATGTCACAGAGATAAGCAGCAGCACAGGAAAGGATATGGGGAGTAAGGGAGAGAAACAGGAAAAGGAGAAAGAAAATCTCACATACTGTTAATGAACAGAAACAAACACTCCATGTGAGAGACAGGATAAGGAAAGCAAGGAGCAGCTTCAATTCAGCAAGGTTATTTTTGAAGGCTCTTATTGTCCCCCTTCCTCCCTGAAAAATGCACTCAGAGAATAGCAAACTGCACATGCCCCACGTAAAATCCATGCATGTCCTACAAATTGAGAGTTCTCCTGGGAACCCAGCCCATCACCCATAGCTTTCACGAGTTTCAAAAGCTGCAGAAAAAGAAAAGAAAAATAATAAAGGGAGATAATCTTAGACTCCAGCATGAACATGAAGGGAAAAGAATGCAAGAGAGAAGAGCAAATGAGAGAATGGAAAAAACATTTTTGACAGGTTTGAGCTGTGAGGCTGCAGCATCAGCATTAACGGGGACCCATGTTTCATTTCAGGCTATCCTCTCCAAAAATAGGTATTTTTAAGGACACAGAAATGGTGGCAAAATACAAGCCAGTTTAAGTTTTACTGCTGATACCCTTAGATTTTGAGCTCCTATAAAGACAGAAGAAAATTCACACACACTTGTACATCAAAGAAACCACCAGGCTTCAGCTCCAAGGTGGACGGAAGAGAAATGGGATGAGCAAAGAAAAGAAAATTTACTATAAAGTTTTTTTAAAACTATGTTTTCTTAAGTCATAATGAATGAATAATATATACAAATGCCTAATAAATTAAAATTGCCATGGAAAATACTACATTTTATATTTGCACATATAAGTGTAATGCAGCCATTATATAGGAGTCAAATTCTGCTTGTTTATAACAGTGCAACTAAGCAGAATTTGATCCACTGGATATCACAGGAGAGCAGGGAAAAAGGGAAATCCAAATGTATAGGTATGAACAATAGTAATTTAGTTTGATGTATTCATAAAATCTAGTAAATGTGGAGACTCAAACCCTCCTTTAGAAGTTGCTACAGTGCCTTAGGAGTTTTAAATCCATAAGAAATGTGGGTATATAATACTAAGACTTACAGATTTTTTCAGTAAATGTTTATTGCAATAACAAAAAGCAAAGACTCCAGAGAAAAAGCCATTCCAGTTAGAGATTAGCACCCAGACATAATTGTGATTGGCACTGGGATAGGATGACATGGATAAATAATTTGTAAAATCTCCCACCAGATATATGATGACATCAACACTTCCTATAAAATCCACAAGAAATCATTAGAAATGTTTTGGGAAATTAAGCAATATACACATCATACAAACAGAATAAATAAGAATTTCACACGAGTAAGACTGAAATACCAACTTAAACTCAAAACCATCTCTGACACTCCCATTGTGAACCTCTCTAAACTGACACTAGTCACAGTGACACTTCATGATAGAAATCTTGTGTCATGCCTGTGACACATTTTATGGGAAACATACTGCATGAAGGTTATGAATAGCTATGTATCACTGTGAGCCAGGGATTGTATGCAACTTCAGGGGGGAGTATTGCCAGAGCTCTGCCAAGAAATAAAAACAGTGGGGGGTGATTAAGTTGCATCACCCTAGGATATAAACACCTTAAGAAAGGTACTGTCTTCTGGGGAGGCATGCATGTACTTGTTCAAACTGTTTTTTCCAGAAGCCAACAGGCAAAAAGGGATTTTGATTTAGCTGGGTTTAAACTGACTCAAGTCCTTTTTTCTAAACCAGCAAGTGGACATGTCTCTAATCAATGTGGACTCCAACCTTTGCGGAAGGGTTGAAAAGACTTTGGCCTATTAAGGTCCCGCAAGACCAATGGGTGACTTTTACTGTGTGTAAATCTGTTTATTGTTTTCATTATGTTTTCTATTAAATGCATTTACCTTCAGAATAAATATGCTTGCTTAGAAAAATGTATGGTAACTTGTAACAGCAAGCAATACACTGTTCATAATCCTTTTACACTGTTCATGGCCTTTGGAAAGAGAGCAAAGCACAGCCACTGACTGACCTTTTTAGGCAGTCTGATTTGATGGGGATATCACAGTGTAAGGCAAGGAGCTATGCAACCTTAAACTGTTGTCAGAGGGCAGAGATGTGGGTCTCCACACAAGAGAGGTGACAGCTGGGATCCAGAAATCTTAAGTGGATGCCCTCAAGGGATCATAAAAGGGGAATACAAGTGCAGTTACCCTGAAATTATGACACCTGTTAGTTGCAGATTTTTTCACTCCAGAAAGCATGGACAGTTAAATATTGTAAATTTCACACTCCATAACTGTCCTACAGATGACATGCCTGAAACAAAAGATTGCAGGACAAAATAAAGGTAGGACAGTGTGCTGAAGGTCTGATTCTGATTTCACTTACAATGTATAAGGGCTTGTTTACAGGTGGAAATTTACTGAAATAGTTATTTTGGAATAATTATTAATTCCACTTCCAAAGTGGAATAACCGAAATCAGAAAAAGGCACTCTTGGGCCCGGTCTACACTTACCTTTGTGATTCGGCAGCAGTCGACGGGAGATACGCAAGTGACGTAAATCACTTGCATATCTCCCGTCAACTTTGCAGCGTCTCCTCTGCGTGGTGTCCATATTGTGCTGCGTCAAAGGGAACAACGCTCCCTTCGACGCAGTGCTACTCCACTTACCGAGGTGGTTTTCCTGAGTCACTTCCTGGATCGACTGAGTGCATCTACAAAGATCGCTCAGTCGATCCAGAGAAATCGATGTGATGGCGGCGAATTTGCCGCCATCAGTGTAGACCCAGCCTTATTCTGGAATAAGTTTACTCGCACAGGGAGTTATTCCAGAATACCTATTTCAGCAAATTTTCACCTGTAAACAAGACCTTAAGGACTGACTGCACAAAGATAATGGAGTTACACATCACACATCACATCAGTAATACAATTAGTCTGAATTCAGAATCAGGCCCTAACATATCTTATTATGGAACTTTAGTTTCTCTTAGAAACCCACTCAAATCAAAAGAAAAGAGCTGCAGCCATGAGGATATTACAGTGAAAAGATATTTAACACCTCAAACTTAACTATCTATATCCTATGAAATTGCTTAAAATTTTTAACTAATTTACCAGTCATTGTTATTCTATTTGTTTACATGTTGCATCTCAGTTTGGGCAAGAGGAAAACGTAGTTACTTACCAGTGACTGTTGTTCTTCGAGATGTGTTGCTCAGATCCATTCCACTTAGGTGTGTGCGCGCCCACGTGCACAGATCTGCGGAGAACTTTTCTAGCAGCCCCTGCAGGGGCCGGTCTCAGCGCCCCCTGGAGTACCGCCACTATGCAGTGGTATATATAGCGCGACCGGCCCCTCCCCTCCTTTCTTTCTGTCCCTTCTTTCTGCCGACTCCGACAGCGGGGACGGAGGGTGGGTGTGGAATGGATCTGAGCAACACATTCGAAGAACAACGGTTACTGGTAAGTAACTACGTTTTCTCCTTCGAGTGATTGCTCAGATGCATTCCACTTAGGTGATTAGCGAGCCATACCTTGGAGGCGGGTAGGAGTCAACGGCGAGCTGCCCTCAGCATGGCTCTGCCGACTCGCGCGTCGTCCCTTGACTGCTGGACGACAGCATAGTGCGCAGCAAAGGTGTGTACCGAAGACCAGGTGGCAGCCCTGCAGATGTCATCCAGGGGGACCCTTTCCAGGAAGGCTGCCGACGTGGCCTGGGCCCTCGTCGAGTGAGCCGTCACCACTCCTGGGAGCCGGACACCTGCATGCTCGTAACAGAGCTGGATGCAGGCGGTGATCCACTTGGCGATGCACTGGGCGGAGACCGGGGAGCCTCTCATCCTCTCTGCCACCGCGACAAAGAGCTGTGTGGTCTTTCGGAGCGGCCTCGTCCTGTCTAGGTAGAACGCCAGCGCCCTCCTCACGTCAAGGGTGTGCAGTCTCCTCTCGTCCTCGGACCCGTGCGGTTTAGGAAAAAACACGGGGAGGAAAATATCTTGGTTACAATGGAACCTGGAGACTACCTTAGGCAGGAACGCTGGGTGAGGCCTAAGCTGAACCTTGTCCTTGTAGAACACGGTATAGGGGGGCTCCGAGGTTAAGGCCCTTAGCTCAGAGACCCTCCTGGCCGAGGTAATGGCCACGAGAAAAGCCACCTTCCAGGAAAGGATCATCATTGGACAGGTGGCTAAGGGCTCAAAGGGGGGTCCCGTTAGCCTATCTAAGACCAGGTTCAAATCCCAGGGAGGCACCGGGTCGCGGACCTGTGGATAAAGCCTCTCAACTCCCCTGAGGAACCTCACCGACATGGGGTGGGAGAATAGGGACCGTCCCCCCATCAGCTGATGGAACGCCGAGATGGCCGCCAGGTGTACCCTGAGGGAGGCCAATGCTAACCCCTGTAGCCTAAGCTGCAGCAGGTAATCCAGGACAGCCTGCACGGGGGACGTACCGGGGGTTACGCCCCGTGACTCCGCCCAGCAGGTGAACCTCCTCCACTTGGCCCTGTAGGTGAGCTGCGTGGAGGGCCTCCTGCTTCCCAACAACACACGTTGGACCTGCTCCGAGCAGGTTCTCTCCTCCTCCGTTAGCCAGAGAGCCTCCAGGCTGTCAGGTGCAGGGAGTCGAGGTTGGGATGCAGCAGGCGACCGTGGTCCTGGGAAAGCAGGTCCGGTCTCCTCGGGAGCTCGATCGGGGGAGCGACCGACAGGTCCTGAAGCAGGCAAAACCAGTACTGCCTCGGCCACGCTGGGGCGATTAGGATAACCTCCGCTCTGTCCCTCTTGATTTTCAAGAGGACCCTGGGCAAGAGCGGGAAGGGGGGGGAACGTGTACAGGAGCGCCCCCGTCCATTCGAGGAGAAAAGCGTCCGAAACAGAGCCCGGCTCGTGACCCCTTAGCGAGCAAAACTGCGGGCACTTCGTATTCCAGGCCGATGCAAACAGGTCCAGACGGGGAACACCCCACAGACGGAAAATCCTGTCCGCCACCTCCGGGTGGAGAGACCAATCGTGCTGGGGTAGAAACGACCTGCTGAGGCGGTCCGCCTCGTCGTTCCTGACCCCCGGCAGGTGAGAGGCGGTTAAACAAAAGTTGAACTTCACCGCCAAGTTCCAAAGTCGAAGCGCTTCCTGGCACAGCACCGAGGAGCGCGCCCCCCCTTGTTTGTTGATATAGTACATTGCAGTGGTATTGTCTGTTAACACCTGCACCATTCTCCCCAATAAAGAGTGGCGAAACACCTCGCAAGCTAGTCTGACTGCCCTCAGTTCCCTGACATTGATATGGAGGGCAGCCTCTCCCTGGGACCAAAGTCCCTGCGTGGTCAGACCACCGGTGATATGGGCTCCCCACCCCAGGTCTGATGCGTCTGTGATCAGCGTGACCGAGGGGGTGGGCGCCCTGAAGGGAATCCCTTCCAACACAGTCCCGGGGTCCAGCCACCAGTTCAGTGACCCCAACACCGCAGGGGGCACCGTTACCACCTTGTGGAGGGCATGCCTGCTGGGCATGTACACCTTGGACAACCAACCTTGGAGGGGCCTGAGCCTGAGGCGGGCCAACCTCACTACGTAGATGCATGAGGCCATGTGGCCTAACAGCTGCAGGCACTGCCTGGCTGTTGTCGTAGGGCACCTCTGAAGTTGCGATATTATCGCCGTCATTGCCTCGAACCTCAAGCGTGGGAGGGAGGCTGTGGCCCGCACCGAGTCTAGGTGGGCCCCTATAAAGTCTATACGCTGCACCGGACACAGCGTGGACTTCTGCTCGTTTATGAGCAGCCCCAGAGCTTGGCAGGTGGTCTGGACGAAGGAGACCGCCTCGCGAACCTGCGACTTGGTCTTGCCCCTGATCAACCAGTCGTCCAGGTAGGGAAAAATCTGGACCCCCCTGCGCCGCAGGAAGGCCGCCACCACCGCCATACACTTGGTGAACACTCTGGGGGAGGAAGACAGGCCAAAGGGCAAGGCCGTAAATTGGTAGTGGGCACCAGCTACCATAAACCTTAGGAACCGCCGATGGGCAGGAAGGATGGAGACGTGAAAGTACGCATCCTTCAGGTCGAGGGCGGCGAACCAGTCCCCTGGGTTTAGTACGGGAATGATGGATGCTAGGGACACCATGCGGAACTTCAGCTTTCTCATGAACCTGTTGAGCCTGCGCAGGTCCAGTATAGGCCTGAGGCCTCCCTTGGCCTTGGGGACGAAGAAGTACCTGGAGTAGAACCCCGTCCCCACCTCGAGCGGCGGAACCGCTTCTACGGCTCCTTTGAGCAGGAGGGAATGAACCTCCTGTAGGAGTAATTGCTCGTGAGAGGGGTCCCTGAAGAGGGACGGGGGGGGTGGGGAGTGGGGAGGAAAGGCCAGAAGCTGAAGGGCGTAGCCCCAGCGCACAATGTTCAGGACCCATTGGTCCGATGTTATTTCCCGCCACAGGCCGAGGTAAGGCCTTAGCCTGTCCTTGAAAGGCGGGGGACCACCCAGGGAACATAAGACGGTGCCACCCTCGGAGACACCGTCAAAACCGACCCTTGCCCTTAGGGTCTTGGGAGGGTCCTTTAGAAGAGGAGGCGGACGACGTTGTGCGGTCGCGCCGTCCGGAGCCCCTACTCCTATCCCTTCCCCTTGCGGGAGGGAAGGGTCTGGGCTGCAGCCTCGGTTGTTGCCGCTGACGCTGAAGCGGCTGCTGCGGCTGTTGGCGGCTCTGCAACCTGGTCGCTTGGGGCGTGTAGAGGCCTAGCGAACGCAGGGTCGCCCTGGAATCTTTAAGGGCATGCAGCTTCTCATCAGTTTTGTCTGAGAACAGGGCAGCTCCATCGAAGGGCAGGTCCTGGATGGAGTGCTGCACCTCTGAGGATAAGTCCGTTGACTGTAGCCATGCTGCCCGCCGCATGGGCACGGCGGAGGCCATAGCCCTGCCCGCTGTGTCCGCAGCGTCTGAGGCAGATTGCAGCGCTGCGCTAGCCACCTTCATACCCTCCTCCAGGACAATGTTAAAGTCTGCGGCCTGGTCCGGAGGGAGGGACTCTGAAAACCTCCTCAAAGAGTCCCATAGGTTTAAATTGTATCTACCTAAGAGGGCCTGATGGTTGGCCACTCTAAACTGAAGCGCCCCAGTGGAATAGACCTTTCTACCGTACAGGTCTAACCTCCTGCCCTCCTTGTTCTTGGGAGAGGCGCTTTGGGCACCCTGCTTGTCTTTTTGATTGGCGGCATCGACCACCAAAGTACCTGCTGCAGGGTGCGCATACAGGTATTCGTGCCCTTCGGTAGGCACGTAATACTTTTTCTCGGCACCCTTAGAGGTAGGGGCAACCGAGGCGGGGGTCTGCCAGACTGCCTTAGCCAGGCGCAGAACCCTTTCATGGACCGGGAGGGCTACCCTGGCCGGACCTTGTGACCCCACACGCCCGAAGAGGGGGTCCACCTCTTCCTCTAAGACCTTGACCTCAAGGCCAAGGTTCGAAGCCACCCGCTTCATCAGCTCCTGGTGAGCCTTGAAGTCAACCAATGGGGCCCCTTGGTCCCTTACAGCCGCCTCGTCTGGTGAGGACGAATAAGATGGGTGGCGGGGTCCCGTGGAGGGGCCCTCCCCAGGGTCCTCCTCCTCCTCCTCCCCAGAGGGAAGGTCACCCTCCTGCACCGAGGGTGCTTGCTGTGTCTGGGTGACCGAGACAGGGGCCGACATAGTTCCCTGCCCCAACTGAGCCGCCCACTGGGCCCACATCGGCCACTGCCAGGGTGCCTGTGGCCAGCTCAGAGGCGGCACCGGTGCCGAAGGCCAAACCGGTGCCGCAAGAGTCGATGTCGGCACCGCTGCTGGAAGAGCCGGTGCCGACTGCAACTCCGGTGCCGTCTGCGGTGCCGGTGCCGGCTGCGGTGCCGACGGCAGTACCTGTTCCTGACGCCGGGCTGAACCCGAGTCAGAAAAACGTCTGCGATGCCGCCGCCAAGCAGAAGTGCTCCGGGACCTGCCATGCGACGATCCCGAAGAGCGGCTGCGTCTACGGTGCCGGCGAGGCGACTCCGAAGACGACGAGCGGTACCGAGGAGATGATTTCCGACGCCTCTTGGATGGTGCTGGGGAGCGGTGCCGAGAACGCCGTCTTGGTGCCGACTCGGAACTCGACGACGAAGAGGAGCGGTGTCGGGACTCGGAACGGTGCCGGGAACGGTGCCGCGACGCGTCGTCCGAAGACGAAGATGGAGAGGAGCTTCCCAGCTCGACTCTCCGGCGTCGGGTGGTGGGCGGCCTATCCCCTGTCGGGGCCGCCCACCCTTCGGGGCCCCCCATCGCGGGTTTGCCCCGGGAAACAGGTCCTGACTCTCTCTGGCGAGAGAGTGCCGGAGGCGTGGGCAAAGCCAGCAAGGCCTGTGCCGCCTCGAACGCCTCCGGCGTCGAAGGAACCTGTGCAGGGGGTCCCCCACTCACAGGAGTCGGGGGAACCTCCCTGGTCGATGCCGGTGCCGGGCCCGGTGCCGAAGCAGGGGCCGGCGGCACGTCGGTAAGGAGGATCACCTCCGAGCTCGACCCCGGCCGCTCCTGCGGTGCAGGGGAGCGCTGCAAGCGCGGGCAGCGCTTCTTCTTGCTCGTCACCTAGGCCCCCGGTGCCGGAGGTGCACTCCGCACCGACGAGACGCTCAGTGTCGGAGTAGTCCGCGAAGGCTCTGAAGCCAGACTCAAGGCGGACTCCATTAAAAAGGTCCTAAGCCTCACCTCCCTCTCCTTCTGAGTCCGAGGCTTGAAGGACCTACAAATGCTGCACCGATCGGTACGGTGCAGCTCCCCCAGGCACCGCAAGCAACGGTCATGGGGGTCGCTAGCTGGGAAGGCCTTGCCGCAGCCAGCACATGGCTTAAAGCCCGGCGAGCCCGGGTCGCCGTGAGCCCGAAGGCTCCCTAAACTAACTAAAAACCCTCACTAACTGTAAACTAACTGAGTTCGGGATGAACTATTAAGCTAACTACTCACTTTAAGGAGAAAAAAGCCTGT
>ML675638.1:2263483-2329065 GCA_007922155.1 Mesoclemmys tuberculata
TGAAAGCAACACCACGGCTTCAGCGGCTCCCCCGCAGCGTGTGCGTGAGCCCCTGGGCCCGGGGTCGGCGGCGCTCGCACCGCCCGCGCCCCCTGCCCTGCGCCCAGCCGCCGCGGGCTCGACCCCGCGTCGCCTGCGCTGCTCCGGCCCCCGGGGCTTCCGCACGCGCTGCGGGGGAGCCGCTGAAGCCGTGGTGTTGCTTTCAGGGAGAGGCGCGGCGGCTTTCGCTCGTGGGGAACCAGCTGCAGGGCAGCCCCCGGCGTGTCCCTGCCGGTGTCACGTAGACGCCCGCATCGGAGTAATAATTAACAGGCGGCCTCCCAGAACTGCCCTTCCCCTCATGCAATGCTTCCTTGGGAGCCCGGCCGCTTCCGTAGGGACTAGAGGGTGGAAGCCCTGCTCCCTTGCAAGTTACAAAACACACTCGAGATTTAAGGTGGAACGTACACCTTTTTGTAGTGTTGCACAGACTGGGTCCAAAGCTAGAAATGGGATACTGCATTTTGGGATTCCAACCAGACTCTGAAAACAGGGTTCTGCTTTGTGCCAAGAGCTGGCTCAATATGTCCAGAAACCACTCACTCTCATTCTTGTGAAAATCCTGTTTTTATTACTATTGCTTGGGACAAAATAACATTTTATACAAATAAGTCACCTAGTTTACTCTCAACAGGGAGACATGACAGCAGAACAAGGATCAAAAGGTGGAAGGACAGCAGGGGAGGGAAATATCACAAACAGTTTCATTGATGCTTCTTGCATTCTCTGTGAAAAATATCTTTACCAAGAAAATATATATTTCTGTTAAATCTCCACTGAACTGCTATTGGCCTTTGTAAACTAAGGGAAAACTGCAGCATCCCAGGCTCATTCTTAGATATAAAGGGACACACATGGGTAGAGACAATAGAGACCAAGACTTGGACAGCTCCCAGGGTAAAGGTATCATGAAGCACAGAGCCACTCCCACTTACAAGCAAATGCTAAACTTGTTCAAATATTGACTCATTGAATGAAGCAAGTATTGATGCTGGGTTCCATTTCCCCTCAGGCAAATTGGTTCTGTGATACTGTAACACTATCCTTGTCCTGTTACAAATGCTCTGACAGAAGTGCCCAAACTTTAGGGCAGAGATGCATTGGCAACTTGCCAATAGCTCAGAGTGCACATCTAACATGCCTATAATTTACCTCATTTTAAAAAACCAACAAAAAATTGCTTAGTCAATACAGATGATCATGATATTTGCTGGTGCTTTTATCTTCCTTGACAGATGAAGAGGAATTGCTTTTTAGACTTCACTAACTGTCCATTAGCTTTGTCCTCACCATTAAGCCACAGGGAGAGGGGCAATGTTTTATGACTCCAAGAATTACATATGGTACTTGAGTCACATTTTTAGACAGCAGTGGTCTGTGCAGATGTGGGCTACTATGTGAAGAGCCCTGCATAGGCAGAATCTCATAGCCCAAAAGCTTGATGTGACAAGGTAGTGGTTTGTAAGACAAACATTGAATCTAATGAAGCATAAAATCTGGAAGTGGAGTTGCCACACTATTTGGCCAAATTCGTTTTGGTGCTCCACCACTTATCACAAAATACCATTGACTGGCTTCCTGGTTCCTTTCCACTAAATGTCCTGCTTCCAAACATTTTGCCCATTATTCTTGGACCTTACAAGAGAAGCAGAATGAAAATTCCAGCCCAGAGAAGCTGCAATAAGAAGAGACTTCCTGCTCTTCTCTCTGAAGAGCAACACTTAAAACCATAAGGATATACACAAAGGAAGACAGTTCATAATTAAGGGAGAGAACCGGGACAGTGATACATAGTCATGTAACACCAGGTGATCCTATTGCACCAGCTGCAATACAAAATCTTCAGTCACCCATGGAACAGTTGTGCAGGAAGTTTCCTCTCCTCTATTGCACACCTGTGGGCTTGAAGCACTCACCTTGAGAATGCTTCTGAAGAGAGGTCAGACTGGTCCCAAGAGGGCAAATACTTTATAGAGTTAGTTTCTGTTTTTGGCCCATTTACTTTCAGTATAATCTTACTCTCTTGCCAGCCTAATGTACACTAACAGAGGGAAGCTAGTCTCACACTGATTTCTCATCCACTAACTCCTTAGCCAACACTATAGAAATGTCTGCCTCATTCCTTTAGCATCAGCCTCTGTACACACACACACACACACACACACACACACACACACACACACACACACACCATTTGAAGGGGGAGAATGGGTGTTGAATCCCATTCTGTTCCTCCCAAGCACACTGGTTGGTTTGAGGAACTTGTACTCTTAGCAGCAGATGACACAGACTGAAGGCAAAAATATTCTCTGCTAATCATGTTTACCAAAGGCAGGAAAGTACTTCTAAACAGAGAAGACACTTTGCTAACAGCATCCAGGAAAGAGGAAATACTGGATTGTACTTGGGAAGGAAGGAGATTGTGTCCATGAATTCCTGGGCCTGACTAACTCTCCAGGATAGCATTGCCCTCTATAGGAGCTTTTTTCTCAACATGCCTTTCTGAGGCTAGCCTTTTAAATCTACAAGAACCAATGCAACTGGCAGCACTTTCTTTTCTAATTGATAAGTACTTGTTATGATCTCCAGTTTTCCCTTTCTTATTGCTAAGGAGATGGCACATTCACAGGATATACCCAGAGCACCAGTCTTTTGCTCTGCCCTGATCTCTAGCAATCAAGATAACCACTGGAGATTGGACTCTCCTGCAGCAGTTAATGCCCAGTCCCACATTTCCATATACTCATGCTAGACACGTGCTCTCTGCAAAACAGCAGCTAAACGACACCCAACCACCTGCCAAGCCCTCCTAGCTGCACTAGATACTATTTAAAGATTTGATAATACGTTTTATAAACATTGGGATTTTTGTGTACAGAGTATTCCGTTGCTGGCTCAGTGATGATACATCTCTGACTACCTCATTATCTATTACACTGGGAACAAATACAGACTGTCACATTCATAAGAATTAGCAAGAAGTAATTGCTTTAAACAGAGAATTAGACAAAAGTCATAATTAAAGGCACCTGGATTTGTACTACACACAAGTTTAGCTAGATGTCCTACCAGCTTCTCAGGAACAATTAGTTGCCTCCTTAGACATTCCTCTCTTGAGCATCCTGGAACACATCAGGACAGAAAGGCCTTTCTGAAGCAATTGTGTCCTGTCAAAAGAAGTATGGTGTACTTTTGTGAGAAAGGAGCTTTCAGTCTCACCACAGCACAATGTGAGGACATCTGGAGATAGCCTCAGCAAAAGGAGAACTAGAGACCTTTCTAATGTACACCAGCTCTACTAATTCTGAACTAACAATCAAATGGGGTTATGTGGACATCTCTAGGGAAGCTGATGGTGATAAATGGCAGAACTATTCTTTACCTCCCAGCTTTCTAACACCACAGCCACACCCACAAATCTTGGCCCTGGTCCCCTTTATCCTCCCAATGTATTTGTTGTGGTTGCTCACAATTAATGCCCACCCCAAAAACAAAACCAGACATTTGTGATATCATTCATAATTAACATCCTCCCCTATAACTGAAGGGTCTTTCATGGTCCTTATCCCACATTCATTCTCATTTGTTACCTTGGTCCTCTGTGCTAATGCTAACACTATTCATCTCCTGCCACGCAAATGGAACAACGGCTTCCTTTTACTATGTATATATTAACATGCCCTGAGCTGTAACATCCACACTCTCACAACTGTAATTTAATCAGTATTTAGTCCTGCTAAAACACGGTCTACTTTGGACATTACTTAGTGTGACTGGTAACCAACTGCAGTCTGTGTGCATGGCCACAAGGTACATTTCAACTGTCTGAGAAGGAACAAATGGTACTGGCACCAATTAACTTGTCTAGTGTAGATAAGGCCAAGCTTGTAAATACAGAGGCAGATCTCATCAGCAAGAAGGCTGGAGTGAGAATGAATAGCAGGGTATCAGTTGATCAGGGTATCCAATATGATGCGAGAAAAGCATTTCACTAGTGCACATTTGCGTGGTAGGGAGCTAGACCCCAGCTTCACTGCCAGGGTCACACATTATTTATGTTAGTGCCTGACACAAATATTTCTTCCCACCTTCAATTCCAGGTGCTACATGGGTCTGAAACACATACACTTTGGTTTGGCTGCTCTAATAGCTGCAGTAACTATCTCCACAGAAGTCATTAGAAGTTTTCTAAATCATAAATATAAATAGGCAAAGCACTGGCAGAGGCCCAAATCCACCTGGTTTAAGGATATAATCACATCAGTTCTTGTTGGGTCACAACAAGCAGCCACCTCTCAGCAGTGACTGAATGTCCTGCTCTGGGCAGCATTTAGGGCTAAGTTTAATACAAGCACAACCCTAAGCACTGGCCCAAGCAACACAAAGTAGATGAGCTGGTAACACCATTGTCTCTTAGTGTAATACCTCTAATGTGTCACATGGGTTTAATATATAAAGAGACCCAAGCCTAGAAAGCTCTGCCTGCTAAGCAGAATGTTCTTCAGGTGACTCTCCAGGTTCTCCACCAACCTCCAAAGAAAGAGCTAAATAGACAGACCCCCTCACCACCACCCCCATCCCACAGTGCAACTTGAGCAGAAAAATCTCCCATGCACAGAAGCAGGGAAAATGGTGAAGGTAGCAAAATTAACCTCAGCCCTAAGGCTGAGCCCCACTCATAACCCAATTATTCCCTCACAAGAGCTCAAGGAATAGGGAATCTGGTTGATTTAATGTCCACATTTAGTGTAATCTCTCTTTTCAAACATCCTGCATCTCAATTCAAATCCCTTGCAAGACATACTTGTAACTGATTAAGGAATCCTGGGAGTGGCCCAGGACCCTGGAAGTAGACAGAAAATTCCGGCACCATTTAAAGCTGGATTCATCCCTTCTTTTAAACCTCCCCTTGAGGGATGGGTGTGCACCCTGGGAGCCATCCTAAGTCATGCATACAGACTGAACTGCTATGCAGTGACAAGGATGTCTGCCTTTCAGGCTCCACTGGCTACTTAGAAAAAACAAACATTCTCCTACTGAAAAATAGCTTGCTCACATACCAGCTGAGCTCTCTAGACAGAGGGCAGTCTGCCCACTGGGTGGCACAGAGTGTAACCTAACAACAATCAATAATCTGCTAACAGAGCCTTAGAGTCCCTGATCTGTAACCTAACCAAGGTACCATCAGAAACAGAGAAAGCTAGAGGCAAGGTACATAAGAATGCCAGGGAGGGGAGTGTTGCAGGGAGATTTCCTTTACTGTCACAAACTGCCACCTCAACCTTCTTGCTTCATGTTTTGATTCTCACGGGGAAAGGAAAGGTTCGGCAAGAGGTGCTGGGGCATGAGACAGCAGCCCTCCTCCCTTCCTGCACGTCTGGAATGGTTAGGGGTAGCACAGCATCCAGTGGAAATGAACACAATGGTTACTGTCCCCCGTTGTAGGCATAGTCAGCCTTGTTGTGCATGATCAGCTTGTTGTCCACAAAGTAGAAGCTGTCTGAGCGGGTCTCATAGGGGTGTTCAACCATCAGGCGGACTGTGAGAGAAAAAGGTCAGTTACACTCATGTCTCTGCCACACCCCAAGAGGCAGCACAGTGTCAGTGGAAAACAAGCATGTGGCAAACAACCCCTTTGTCACTTTGAAGCTCTGTCCCTAAAGAGAAGCAAACTGGTGTAACTGTGTGAGCCTCAGGAGCTCTGCACTGGCTCATCTGTTGAGTCTATCCAAAGGATGGAGGTCATCAGGCTGTTAAAGCAAACTGCAAGAGGGTGGATCAATTTCATACAGATATTCTGGAACCTGTCGGAGGCCACAGTACAGCAGCAATGAACAAGTACATTCCTCCTCTGAAGCCTGGCTGGTGTACAGTAAGTGGACTAATGTCACTTGCACAGCCCAACTTGTGTATTCAAGTCATAAACTCAGTTCATCCTCCCTCTGCCAGACATACCCAGAGAGTTGCAGAAGGCATTCAACTGTTCCTGTCCAGTCTGTCCCTCAATGGCACAGCACATTTTGTAATAAAACCACACCATGCATACTCACATCTTGCCAGCACACATGACTTTCCATAGGCTCTCAGAAAAGAAACAACCAGACTCTGCAGCTGGAGTGTTCAAATCCCGAACTCTGGGTGCGATGAACATGTTTCTTTGGCTTTGGAGGGAATATTCTCTCCAAGTCACCAGGGTTACCTCTTGGACTATGCATTAAGGTATTATGTGCAAAAGCCACTGTGACTCTGAGGTCACAAGCTGCCAATAAAAGCACATACCAGGGATCAAGCTGGATTTCTTCAGACCTCAACCATACAAGCATGAAGGCAACTTGCTCAAGACTACACAGTGAGCCATCAGCAGAGCCAGGAACTGAACCCAAATTTACCTGTTCCTAGTTCCCTGTCCCACCACATGACCACCTATCCTCTCAGGGGGAGAGAGAGAGAGAGAGAGAGAGAGAATTTGAACACAGCAGCGGTTCAGTGAGGGAGGAAGGATACCTACTGAGGTCCTCTGAGAGCTGGGGGAATTCATAGATGTGTTCACATGTGTTCCTGCTGCTAGGAATGCAGAAGCCAAAATCAAAGTCAAAATTCTTCAGCAAGCGATCCCGGAAGTAATGTCTCTCGATCATTCGGAAGTTTGACACTGGCTTGTCTCCCACAGTGAACTCCACTCTGTAGGCATAGGGCAGGAGAAATACACCTCATGAGACCACCTAGCCCACTTCAGACTGGGAGAGGCACAAAGCCTCAGAGCTGCGGTTACACAGAACCTAAGAGGGCTAAAATCACTGCTAAACAGACTGATCTTGGCATCTTCCCTGTCACTATTAGCTTCTTTTTCGTTTATATAGTGACCTGGGTTCTCACTAGTCCATGGTTAAGTTCAGCTGGTACCTAAAGTTCCCCAGAAACCTTACTCTCCCCTCTTTATATGAGCTTTTACTCACGTTGCACCAACTGTCCGGAGACGGAGAAATGCTGGGGTGAACTGATAGCGAACAAAGCGGCCTGCACTGGTGTCCACTTCTCCACTGTCATCCTCTTCCTCCTCATCTTGTTCTAAAAGAATTTATCAACTCAGAGTTAGCCTCCTGATGCTCTAGGAGTAACATACTGATGATGGCTTGTAGTTGCTGTACTGAAACCATCCAAGACACCTAGTACTGCAGTATCTAAGAACTGTTCTTTGATGTGCTACTGGCATTAAGAAGTTAACAGAGAACAGTTTCATAGCAAACATTCACAATTGATTACAGGGACCAAAAGACTCTGCTTCCAAAGATGCATGTCAAGCTATCAGCTATGATACTATGAAAGTACATAGTTACTTGACCACTAGCCTTTTACCTCCAGGATCTACAATCCAGTCTTTCTTTGGCTATCTACACATAAAGGGACTTTTGGTGGGGCTTAACAATGGAATTTGATAAATCTTGATCTGGTGTTCAGGAAAAGACCACAACAATAGCACCACATCTAAGGTCTCATAACACCTCTCTTTTCCCCACTGTCAGCAGGTTCTACCTGAAGCAGAAGGCTTGGCAATTTCAAACAGCACTGTCCCCGTCTCCAGGTCCCGGATCTTGAATCTGGTGAAATCGATATTGTAGATGTTGTCCTCAGGTTTGCATAAATAATCTAGGATGGAGGGGAACACATTAAGGAGATCCCCTTGCTTATCACAGTCCAGATCAGGAGGAGAAAATATGGGCCACATAACCAAGCCTCAAAGGTTCTCCTCCTAGTAACCAAAAGGCCTTCAGCTACATTAACTGAGCCCCAAGCATGTTAGAGCATTTAGGGATATTTCCCAGAAGCTTCTGGGAGGGTTGGGGGACCAGGGGAGGAACAGCAAGGAAACCAAAAAGCAAGTTGCCAGTTAGACTAACCAAGCAGTACAATGCACTTAGACTCAGTGCTGACGGAGCCAAGTTACTGCTCTACCCGTACATACTGAGTGAGCTAATCCAAACTAAAGGGAAAACAAAGCTATCTGTTAATTACACCACAGTTTAACACCAGCACCACCTAAGCAGCATCACTCCTGCAACAAAGCCAACAGAACAGATTGCAAAAGGAAAGGAAAGTTTGGCTCCTGCTTCATCAAAACTACTGGCAAGGGAAATACCAACAAACTCCAGGAGCAGATTGAATAAGGCTGACAAGCAGTCTCAGGATTTCAATAGACCCGTGGGGGACAGTCATCCTAGATAGACAAGTTTAAAAAAAAAAAAAAAAAGCAAAAGACCTTTGATGGATCTATACAATTTGGGACCTAAAACCAAAAAAATGTAACATTGTGGAACTTCAGAGGAAAAATCCAGGTCCTTATGGATCCGGGTCCAGTACAGTCTCAGAACTCCAGATCCTGATAGATGTTGTCCCCCAACTTTTCTGTTTGCATGGACAAATGACTGGTGCTGTTAAACCAGAAAAAGGAAAAGCAGAGCTCTGTCAGGAGTCCTGCCTTTAAACCTGCTAACCTACACAGCCAGGTATGGCTTCTGGGAGAGGAACCAGGGGACTCTAGGCTCCGATATTTTCTGGAAGGGATATTGGGGTCCCCAGGGACGGGGTGCCCTGGGCAGGAAAGAATAACAGGTCCCCTGGCAGGTTACTACTGGCGTCCTGAGGAGAGGATATCAGCATCTGCAGAGAGTGAACAAGGGGGGTTGCAAGATGAACAGGGTCCCTGGGCCGTGAGGTACACGGAGTCCCTGGGGGGTGATAATGGGGCCTCTGGAGGGGCAAAGTGCGGGGTCCCTCACAGGACGGCGCCCCGTGGGCTCGCACTGGAGGCTGCAGAAGGTGCCCGGGGGCTGATCCGTGCGGCGCCCGCCAGTGGGGCTAGCGCGGGGGTCCCCCAGAGCGGCAGCAGCCCGGAGAGCCCCGCACTCACTCTCCGTGACCCGGCCCAGCCCCAGGACGTGCTCGGGCCGGACGGTCTCCAGCTCCAACAGCTCCGCCTCGGAGCGGGGCAGGGCCGCCCGCGGCGCCGCGTCCCCAGAGCCCCGCCGCCCCCTCAGCCGGCTCAGCACCCCCCCGGCTCCCGGCGGCGGCTTCTTCTCGGGCCCCGCCGCCGCCACCCTCGGCCTGGAGCCGCTCATCGCCCCGCCACCTCCGCCAAGATGGCCGCCGCCTCCCTCCGTAGCTATGGGAGCGAGGGGCGGGGCGCCGGCAGGGTCAGAGGGCAACGGCGCGATGCCTGGCAACGGCGGGGGCGTAGACGCCGGAAGTACTTCAGCCCCTGCTCGGAGCGACGGGGTCAGCGACTGAAGCTAAGCATGGTCCGCCGCGTGCAACGCCTGGAAGGGAGACCCCGGCTCCAGCGCCTGGAGCGCTCCAAAGCGTGCCCCGGGCGCTGTGCCTGAGCGGGTGGAGGGATGCCGGGGGCTGCATCACCCCGTCCTGACCAGCTGAGTGTGCAGCGTTACTCCGCATCGGCTGCCTCCCTTCCCGCCCCCGGCTACGTGGAAAGGGTCAGCCCCACCCACCGTCCTGCCCCCTGGAAGTTGCTGGGCAGACCGAAGCACAAGGGACCTGTTGGAGCAGGAGCCCAGCAACCCCGCTCCATGCTATACCTAACCGCAGCTCAGGCAGCTTGGGCATCGCTTTTCAGGGCTGGTTCCTGTTCCCTGAGGTGGGAGACACTGAGCAAGCTGCAGCCGAGGAGCCATGCTCACAGAAAGATCGGGGCCATCTTACTTCCCACACTACATGGATGGGGTGGCTGATGCTTTGGGGAACCAATAGCCAGGTCATCGGTACTGGTATGGATGGGCTCTGATCTGTTAGAAGAAAAGATGGCATAACCAAGCAAGTGCAACAACAGTTTGGGTGCTGCAGTATGGGTCCCTAGTCACATCCCCGCTGCGTGCCACTGTGGACCTGAAACCCCATTCCAGCTCTGCCCAAATGCAGCTTTCCCTCTCCCAGCACAGTAGAGCTAAATAGTGAAATTGCTAAAACTAGACAAGGATCAGCAGTGGTGATCGCTATGTCTGAGCACACAGGGGAGCACCCAAGCACCTGTACATTTCAGAACAGCTTCAACATGTATGCTAAAAGTACCTACATTAATTTACTCTGCTTAGCCCAGGGCTGCAGTTCACTCATTTTAACATTAATGTAGTTTAAAAAAAAAGTTATAGCTGGAGCAGTCACTTCCAGCAGCCATAAGAGTAAGTCACTGCAGAGAAACCTAGGAATTAACCTAAGAGCCAAAAGCAGCACTCCTCCCACACAAAGCTTCAGGGACAGAGCCATCCTCTAACTACACTGAGACATAAGGCCCCATTTCTCCCAGTACCTGCAGTTAGAGAGGTGGCTGTAGGCCTCAGCAAGCAGATTTGGAGCAGATAGAAGCATTACTATAGTACTCATTAAATTAACTGAAGACAGTATCTTCTGAGGCAGCAATTTAACTACAGGGAACAGGTGGCTTCCCCCCTGAGAAGAGAAACAGTGGTAAATCATTTCACTTAATGAAGTGGGTACAAGTTGTGGTTTCCTGATCTCCCCAGGACTGGCCCATGCAGCCGTTAGGGGTCTGAACTCTTTAACTATTCCCTTTTGGTAGGGGGTCAACTCAGCAGACTGGGCTCCCTTTGCTCACCATGCCAGCCTCTGAACACCTGCCCCAACCTCAGGGTGAGTTGCTTCGCTTTTCAATCACCTCCCACCCTTCCTCTGCATGTTTATTGAGGAAGTAAGCTGTGTGGGTCAGGGCCAAGACTTCCTACATCTCTGTAAAGCCTCCAACACCATTCACCTCCAGGTGGTCTCTGTGTCAACAGCTAGTCCTACCTCAAAGAGAGTCAGTAAACCCCCTGCTTTTCAAAAGAGCAAATGCCAGAATTACAGTTGGGAGAAGCTGACAAGTGAGGCATTGGCATTGCTCCCAGCTGTACCCGAGTTTTCCTGCCTCTCTCTTTTCAGATGCCCAACAGCCTCTCTTCCCCCATCTATCAATTACTACAATTATCCATAGCAGAGGCTGACTCAGGACACTGCAATTAGAGAATCCTACCCAGTCATTTCATGTGGCAGCGGCTGCAGGTTCTCTTTGTGGGGCTGTCATGTTTACCATCAGACATCGTGCCCCAATGCAAAGGGATCCAACAAAGATTGTTCCTCTTAGCTTTTGATAATGCTTATATGTGGGTGTTAACAAGTCACAGGGGTGTGTGCGTGCACAGGTGATCTTGGAAAATGGGGGAGGAGACACACAGGAGTGGCAAACAATGTGCACTTCAGACACATTGCCAGGGATGTCATCCCTCCTAGGACTCATTGGAGCATCATCCTGAAAAAGGGAAGAGTCACCAAAGACAGTGAAAACAGCCCACTCTTCAATATAGTTACACACTATTAATAAGGATCTTTTAGGAGCCACCTTCGACAGCCCAAATGGAAAAGGATGAATGCAAGAAGCACTTTCTTCTCTTCTTCCACCACTTTCCTCCCTCCCTGCAGCAGGTGACTGTGTAGGAAATAGATGGAACTTTACTTTCCGTCCTCACAGGTCCCACCTGAAAAGTTGGCTTGGAAATTTAGTAAGGTCCTACCTACACATGAATACACAGTGGTGGCACTATCCCTAGATTGGTGGGTCCTGCCATACACCCATACCTTCTTCCAGCAGTGGTTCTCTGGTCATTCCTTGATGCACGTTACCTTGTGCCAAATTACCCATCCAATCTCTGATATTGGCAGCACATCTTGGCTACAGCCAAAGAAGCCTAACAGCTTAAACACCCCAGCCACATTAGTGCTCCCAAACAATCCTTATGGCATTCAGATGTTGCTGCTGAACCTTTATACACTATATGCTAATCCATAATTTCTGCCATTAAACCAATGCTGCCCTGTAGCTCAAGGGCAAGTATATACTCCTGAGTAAGGGAGTAACCCTGAGACCCTCTCTTTGCTCAGGGCTGTCTCCCCCCAATCTCAAGCTCAGATTGACATTGATCACAAGACACACGAGTCAGAATCTGCCTCCATCCTGCCTGATCTGAGCCAAGAGCCTTGTCTATAGGTGGAATGTAAATGGAAACAGTTAAATCTCAGCTCTCGCTGTCTCAAGGGCTCAAGGACTCTAGCTGCACTAGTACTGGGATTTTAAATTGCATCTTATCGGTGGGCTCCAAACCACTCTCCAGTGGTGTCAGGGCCCCAGCCCCACCACATTTACAAGATGTAAAATCCTCTTTCCTTCAAAGCAAAGAGGGATTTTGTAAAACTTTTTAAAACAAAGCACCAGATCATCCAAATGACAATATAATTTTGTTTATTTTCCTTTAATACACTGCTGGTTAAAACTGCCAGGCAGTAGATTTTAGAACATTCCCTCAACCAAACATCCTGGGAAAATTAAAAAATAAACAGCTACATGTACCAAAAATAAAATAACCCACCCCACACCCAGCTCTTATCCCCAAAAGAACAAGTATTTGCAAAGTCAGTCTAATCAGAAATAGACATCTGTGCTTTTAACCCAGGGTCCAAGATTGATACAAACAAACAAGTCACCGCAAGTTGCTATAACAAAGCAATGGACGGTAAAAAAAATCCTCCTTCTAAACCTTCCAGTACTAGTGACAAATACAGACGAAGAATTACCCTCTAAGGAAACTGACATTTCGCCCCACATTACTATATCCTTCATGGTCATTCAAGTCTTGCAGCCTTGAGTAGCTTGCAACTATGCTGTCCTTAATGCTCAACAAATCAGCTGACTGCAAGAAGCCAGTGTTCCCATAGCAAGGAGGGGCATGCAAGCAGCTCATTTGGGCCTTGTCTACAGAACCACATCCAAGTTACGGGACCTAGTTACAATATAGTTAAGAGTTGCTGTGCAGATGGGACCCAAACACTGTAATTGGGCTAAAGACTTAGGCAATCCATGCTACTGCTCTGAAGACCATGAGAACTCTACTTTTGTTCCAAACAGCTTGGAGCCACCTTACAAACTGGTTAGTTTCTTAAGCAGAAAATTCTTGAGTGCAAGAAGTTCCCAGAAGCAGCCCTGACCCAAGTTGACCAACTAACCTCTAGTGGGTGTTTTACTCATTCCAAGACCCTAACTGAACACTCTTAGATTGAAGCAGTGTGACAGAACTGTGATCACTGTAACAGAACAAAAAAGCACATTCCTAACACACGTGAACAAGAAATAACTATGGCTCAAAGATTTCGCATTTCCTAGATTCACACAAAGAAGAGTTTCTGGTTAAACAAGACCGGTTAAAAAACTGCTTTTTAAGCCTGCCTGAGCTGCTGTTTCCCTCTTTCCCTCGGATAAATCTCCACCACACAGCACCTCCTAAGCCTTCGCTGTTTGCTATGGATTATGCACATTTCTGATCAGACAGCACTGTCTCTGGGAGGAAAGAAAGTACTTCAGGTTGTTTTTTTATTTTAAATAAAACACTTATTTTGGGAGGGGGGAAGGGGAGAAGATAAAAACCATGGTCAGCAATGCGAGTTCTGTTAACTAGACCAGGCACAGAGCACCCCAATGCATTTCTCTCACCTCTTCAGAAACAGTTCTTTAATATATAACTCTGAGTAAGCCAGAGTCCAGGAAGACAACCCTGGCTGCAATCTCCTCCTCACAGACCAATATCAGAAGTTAAGTGCAGCTGCTACCACATCCTTGGGATGAATCTGTTCAGATTGGATGTTAAATAACCACTAGTTTCATGGGACTGAAGCATCCTCTAACCCTTATGTCAAGATCAGGAATGAAAGACAATATAAAGGGGCCTATTTATTAAGCTCCAGCTTTTCTTGGAGGAGTTCTCAGCTCCAACCCACATTATATATTCCCTGTCATGAATACATGCTTAAGCCCATTTAAAATTAATCATTAGAGAAAAACTGGTGGAAATAGGCAAGTGTGGAAAAAAAACTCAAAACTAGCTCTATTAGACTTTGCATGCATTTGTCATGGAGATGTAGCAGAGACAGCGTAATTGACACAGTGACATTCTAGACCCTGATCTCCCCGGGATTCCCACTAAATGGATCTCCCTCCTGCCCTAATGGGCACAAGGAGCAGAGATTTTGCTACTAGCAGCAGTTTAAGAGAAATTTTGTCCCAAACCACTTAGACCTTCTCAAAATTGGTTACACATCTTGAGGGCCGTACAGGCTCCAGCAGTTTTCTATCCCTTTATTCAGGCTACAGCTGAAATTGGACTGGGTTTCCCATTGTTGCTACTAGCCTGGTTTCAGCAGGACCAGGGATGAAATACTGTATTCTGTTCCTGGTTTAGTGTCCCTGCCACAATGGCCAGTCTGGGGGGAAGCCCTTTGCTAGTAAGGTCCTGATCCAGGATGGGGTTGACAGACTACATCGGAAGCAGGCCCACGCTCATACTCGAAGTCCGACTGTGACTCTCCCAAGCCACTGAAAACAATGGGCAGGCGGGCACAATGTTTCCTGGGAGCTCCCCATCCCTCTGGAGATTTCTTTGGGGAGAGCAAACCTGAAGGAGCCCACAAGTTCCCCTATCACATCCATTACTATGCATCCAGACAGCAGAAACTGTAAGAGAAGGTACAAGTAGCTCTGTACTTCAGCTACGATACTCCAAAGCATAGATCATAGGACTACCCCCTTCTGTTAGAGAGGGAAGTGCCTGGGTTAGGGACCGTCTCCTCCAGGAGATAGATTTAAAGAGGAAACAGAAGTTCCTTAAAACAGAAGCTTCTTCAAACAGACTTGTGATCAAACCACAACAAAAAGGCACCAAAAACGAGCATAAGAATTTGCTTTGGCATTCCACTTGCTTCCACCTGCGACCCCACAGGGAAAGGATAGATATCATTCCACTCACACAAACACTACAGTATAAAGTTACAGTGCTGGCTTAAAGCTACTAAAGCCCAGGGAACTCAGAGTTAAGGATGAAACAGATCCTCACTCTCCTAATGCACTGCAGAAGGCACAGGGCTCAATCCTGCACTCCTTGCACACCCAAGCCTCCCACTGACCTCAGTGGGAGTTTGGGGCACCTTGAAAACAGGTGTGTAAGGCTGGCTACAATTCTGAGAACCCACACCCTAGGCACAACAGGAGGATGGGGAAGAAAAAAATAAATCAAAGAATCCCCACCTGCAGTTTGAACCCCCTGGGCTAGGAAGATTCAAGTCAAACCCATAATATCATCACGTTGCTTTTTGTGATTTAAATAATTTTTATGATTTTTGAAAAAAACTTGAGACTAAACCTGTTTTCTAAACAATCTGCCTCACAGAACGCAACTGCCCATCCTCAGGCTTCTCAAGATACATGGAGCCATGGCCTGCATGTATTTGCTCCATCCTGTCCGCAACTGCAAATATGTACACACAGGGACCAGATCCATATATGCCTGCTGATGTTTGTTTGTAACTCTTATTGAGTTTTTACGCTACCTTGATTAGTTCTAACTGGTCTTCTAACCCCCAGGGCATTAGCCTGCATTACAGGCTAATAGAGTAGAGAATCTCCTTGTTTATGGACGCAGAATAGCAGCCCAGCATTTTATGCACTTTCCAAAGGCAAACAGCCAGCCAGAGTTTGAAGCGTGTCTGGAAATAATCACTGACTGTCCACTCATTTCCACCATGCACCAACCTCGCCTGCTGATTTAGGGGCTCCCAGTGAAGGGATGCAGGCTCACTGTAAAATCACACGTAGCACTGCACTAATGACATGCAGTGTCATTCGCACTGTTGACCTTGCTCAACCTCAACCATCCATCCCTAAATACAAATAGAAACCCACGTCAGTGAAAGGCAACAGCTGAATGATAAGATATTCCAATACATCAACAACAGAAAAACAAAGTAGCCCTAATACATCCCCCGCCCCCCCAAAGTCATGTACCTCTTATCAGTCTTAACCAACTGAAATGCAGATGCAGCTATGAAGAGGTCTAGGTAAAGCAAGCCATAATCAGACCTCAAGACCCACTCATATGTTGGATGGGTCCCTCCCACCACCCCACCCTTCTATAGTACTTATTTAAAAAAACAAAAATAAAGCACTTGCTTCCTTTGTCCCAAAAGGATCCTTCAAGTGAAGTCTGAAGCTGCCAGAAAGGGAAGGGCTGAAACAGGAAAGCAAAAGAAGAAAACGGTTTTATTATAGTACCATACTGGAGCCAGGAGACCCAACAAGCAGCTAAGGGAGGCATCCCAAATCCACGTGAGCACCTCGCCCCTAGCGCACAGGATCAGGCTTGATAACCAAGCTAAGTGTAAAGAGAGCAAAAAATATTCCATTAAAAATAAAAACCCACCACAAATAAACAAACTGAATTAATTTTAATTGAGAAACATAGCACAAGCCTAATGCCGTGAAGGTCACCCCTAAAGACACCCTGCTTAATTCTCAGGTAGGAGTCCAGCACAGAATCAGTGCATTCCCCCGGTTAGGAGGAACAGAAATCAGCTACCCTGGCTTTGCAGAGGAATGGACTAATCTCACAGGCCTCTTCCATATCCAACGCCTATGACCCTAGATGTGGGCCCTTCAGTTCAACTTGTGCGAGGTGCAGGGACTCAGAGGTGCTGAAGGAGACTTGTGCCTAAGAAATGCCAGCATCTTAGAGGAAGAGAAGAGCATGCTCCCCAATTGGAAGGAAGGCTTCTTGTTTTCAAGACCAAGTTCTTGGTTTGTCTAACAAATCAGGGCAGTTTGTGCTGAACCCAAGAAGCTCCTGCTATTTGATTAAGGTCCAAATCCTGTGCTTTTCTATCTAATACAGGGGTCGGCAACCCGCGGCTCTGGAGCCGCATGCGGCTCTTCAGCCGCGGTAAGCTATGTTTTGCGGCTCCAGACTATGGGGGCAAAACGGCTCTTTTGATAATAAAGGTTGCCGACCCCTGATCTAGTATGTTCAAGTGACCAGGTGAAGACCAAAGAGATCAGGGGAAAATCATAAGGTAAGACAAAATTTTATGGGCATTGCCACTTGGATTAAAAAATGTCCTCAAGATACACCTTTTATTGGCTCATACATTAAAAAAATAAGCATTCTAGGAGTGATAAGACTCCAAGAGACAGATGAATGATGCTCCTAGTCCTGGGTCTGCAAAGTGTTTTAGAGCTTGGCTTGCTCTGGAGGTTTACTGCTGACCTTCTCCCAGTGTGTAGGTTTCGCTACAGCCAAACTTTCTCTGACAGTTTTACCAACTGAACTGTTCGTGCATGCATTACTGGCTGGCAGTAGCAATGGGAGAAAAATCACCTGGGTCCTATATTCTGCAGCAGACATGCAGAATCAGAATTGTGGTTAAACACAAAACAGTAACACAGCTGCTTGGAAAGATGGCTGATTTGGGGATCAGAGCGCTGACAGAGCCCCTAGCTCCTGTCTTGGCACTCATGGCAAGGCAACCCTTTCCACAGCTTGAAAATTAGTGGGAAGAAAGTAAAGGCCTTGGCTGCTGTAAACAGACTATTCATAGAGCTCTGCTGACCCTTCACCAACAGACTCTGTCTAGCTTATCTAAACGCCAGGTGTCAGTTGAGCAGTTACATACAATTGTGCTCAAAAGCAATTGGTGGGAAAATTCAGACTGCAGGGAGCAGCAGCAGGGGGCTTATTACTCCGTGAAGCTGCACAGTATGAAGCAGATGAGGGGCTTGCCAGCAGAAATAGATTTAGCTCAAGGCAAAGAGAATTCTGCCCTGAGCACGGATGCTTTTAGAATGGAAACTGACAAGGCTGGTGCCTCAAGACTTGAGCTCCAAAGAATACTCTTGAGCCTGACTGTTCAAGGAGCTGAACACCTCCTGTGGGGAAGGGAGCACTCTCTGCCAACTCCCATAAGTCAATGGGAATTGAAGCTGCTCAGCACCTCACAGATTCAGACCTTAAGAGATGCCAGCTGCCCAAGGCCCTCCAGTTCCAGATCAGGCCATGTGTGGCTTGCATATTGCAGGTTTTTGTTCTCCACTCTGCTCTCCTGGCTGCGCAAGAGCCAGGGCCAAGCAGCTCTCCCCCCCAACCCCCACCCTCACAGAATACATGACCTTCATGTGGAAGCAGAGTTCTAATCTGTCAGTGGGGGAAGTGACTAGGGTAGCTGAAACCCATCACCAGGAGACCACGGAAGCTGACCAGACTGGTTTACAGCACTTTCCATCTATTTCAGATTTTCCACAATGGATGGACACACTCCTCCTTCAAGACGGAGAGGCTGGGCTCCTTGGCACTTGCCAACATCCAACTCTTAGACAGTTAATGGGAGGTACCAACTGCAATCTCACACTGCTGCAGACTGGCTCAAGTCAATGCAGATGATGCAGAAAGATTAAAGGGTCATTCGCAAGTACTTAAAGGGTTGCTCTACTGTTTTATGGCTGCCAGACCACTGGTCAGTCAGGAAGCACAAGCGTTGGGGGCTTAGAGCCTCCATTTTCTGGTCACCTGGTTCTCAGCTCCTCCATGGGAGACACTGCACTAAAGAGCAGATGAGGCTTGAAGTGAGCCATTGCAAAGAAAAGTATTAAAAGGAAATAAAAGCCACAACTGATACCAAAAACCAAATGCATCCAGGGCAGACACACTGCAGCAAAAAGCCAGACTATTGCAAGTCACAGCTAAACCCCTCAGCAATGATGTAACATTGCAATCCAACTAGGAAAGTCTCTCCTAACTGGTGCAGAAAATCAAGCCAAATAATTCCCTCAGCTCTTGTTGAAATTCTCACTCTGAAGGAGGAACCTTTCCTTGGAGGCCAAACCGGCAAGTCTGAGCCTGGGTATCTTTAGGACAGAGAAGTACCGTGCATTTAGTTACACACATTCAGGTAGCTGTTGAAAAGCCAGTCTCTTTCCCCCGTAATTATTGGTCACCCAAAGGCACCGAAATATCTGTGCACATTTCTGGCCAACACACACACACACACACACACCCCACCCACCCAGGTCTCACTTCAAAGGCTGCTTTTCCAGGCAACATTCAAAGGGTGCTTTCCAGCTTAGCTTCTTAAGCTGGGACCAATTATCCGCCTGGACAAGGGTACGGCACTAGGGTCACGCAGCTTCCTCTCAGTGCGGAATATGGACCAAAGTTCACCAGCATCAGCTTCCTACAGCCCAGACAGACAGCAAGGATCCAGTTTAGTCTCAAGTGCCCTGGAGAGGAAGGGATGCTGCTTATGGTGCGACAGGTCCTTGCTGATTGCTGGCTGGGAGAAGGCGAGCTCCCCCTTACCTGTACCTGCTGTTCATTCCAAATGAACAACTTTTTTTTTCTTTTAAATTATGAAAAATATGGAGAAACTGAAAGCAACCGCATTTGGTCCAACTCCTTTCCTCCTGGCCCGCAGCCCCTACCCCTGCCTCTCTGCATGGGGCTTGCCCTCATAACCGGCAGAGGCAGAAGAGGGTGGGAATGAAGACACCAAAGGCCACCAATATAGGGAACATGAGGCTGCTGTTGTCCGAGGCGTAGGGGTTTGGTGTCCGGGGACCTGACTGTACCCGGTTCTTATTGGCCTGTTTTTTAACGCTGGAGCCTTCATCATACTCTTCTTCATCCTCCTCATCCTCCTTTTTCTCCAGGCCTGGGTGAGGCTGCAGCTTTGGAACATCTATTGGAAGAGAAAAATTCAGTATTGTGACTGCTGCAAGGAACTATCACAATTTCAACAGGCAACTGGGTCAAGTTGTCCCTTTGTGATCTCTCCCACCCCAGCCAGTAGGAACAGGGCCCTGGGGACACCCCGTAAACATACACAGTCCCACACTGCCAGGGTTCCCACTCCAATACAAGCACCCTAATTCATGGAAATGACTCCACTCTCCGTTTGTGGAGCAGGTTAGCAGATCAAGAACCTTCCTGTGAGGACAGAGCAACACCACCACTCTCCAGCCTCTCATGCAAGAACACATGCCCCAACCCAACCTCTAATGTTCCTGGCGACCTTGTAAGATCCCATGCAGGATAGACCTACTGCCTTGATAACCATGTGCCTCCCAACCCACAAAAGGACCTACTCACATCAGCTTCTCCCATAACCTGCCAGTGCCACTCCACATTCCACCAAAGCAAAGCAATGTGCATCCCAACCCATCTCCCCAGCTTTGCTGGCCTGAGTCCTGAATTTAAACTCCCCATACAGCAATATACTGTGCTGCTACTAGACCACAGGGCCAACCCGTTGCCTGCAGTCAGTGATCTCATCTCTATAGCAGCAAACAGATCCGCCGTAGGATGACAATCTCAGCTGAGTGCTCTGACTCTAATAGGCCCTGTGGCTTGAAACAGCAATGAAAGAGCAGGGACTCCTGCTAACCCTTCCCACAAGTGCACACCCTGCACAGATATTCAGAGAGATTAAGTTTGGGAAAATTGCAGTGGCAGCCTCAGAGCCAAGAGGGCAGAAGCCCAGAGGGGATAAAGCACTACGCCAGAAATACTGAATGATTACTAGCTAAAGAGGTCTCCAGCACCAAATCTTTTGCAAAGCAGATCACGACATCTAGCAGCCACAGAGTTTAGCTATAAGCCTGTGTAACAGCCATTGAGACTGATAAGGCCCCCAGGTTTTGAATTAGACACAAGCTACTTTCCAAATGAAGCAGCTTCATACACTTGGAGCAAAGGACTGGGGAGACAACACAACTGTGATGCACTAGGGCAAGTCCTCACAGCGAACAATTGAAGGACATATGCCTGGCTGAGAAAAGTCAGCAAAGGCTGCCACTATACAGAGAACGCTATACACATGCTTTAAAAGGCAACGGGCTGCCCTCCTAGCTAAAACATCTTGAAGAATTATCAGTTAAATTTACCATCCACTGTTCCTTGCAAGATGTATAGTGCACAGATTTTCGGATTGTCGTAGTATCCCTAAAGAAAGGGAAGGCAGAGGTCAGTACTGAAGCATCAAAGGAGGAACACTCCCTCTCATCGGACTTCCCTCCCCTCGCCCCATGCACATCTGCACCATGTGGCAGAGTGTGAGGGACTGGGTGGAGAAAAGAGAAGAGAAAAAGAAGGGGCCTTCCCCTAGCTAAGGTTTCTTACCTTGACAAATTCAATGTGGAGCTTCCCTGTAAATGTGGAAACCTCTCCCTGGACACTCAGCTTCCCCTTTTTGATGCTGATGGGAATTATCTCATCATGAGCTGTGCTGTGCCCAACTCGGTCAAAAATGTCCAAGTCCTTCACCACCACATGGCCATTCAAGCGCACATCAAACACCTACAGGGATGGATGAGATTGCAGAGAGCATCAGAAGGGAACCAGGCACATGACAGAGAGACAACAGATCAGAATCAGTCTGTGCTCATTACGCAGCCCGGGAGACAAGAGGTATTACTGCACATGCCACTAAACCAGAGCAGATTCTCTGCACACATGGCAGTTTGTCTCCACTCCCTAGAAGAGAAGGGCTCAGCCCAAGAATAGATCATTGAAGTTAAATATTTATGCCCTTTAAAAATGGTTTCAAATACACAAACCTGCATCCTGCCTCTAACATCTCCATCACTTCTACTCAGTTTTGAGGACTGCAGAGAGTTTTATTCAGTCTTATCCTCAGAGATACCATGCACCCACACCTCCTGTTGAGTCAAAGGGGAGCTGAGAGTGCTCAGCACCTCTAAAAATTGTGCTCTTGGCTTTTTAATCCCAGGAGTCTGGGTGGGAGAGATATGAGGGAAAGAAACAAATGCTGATGAGACTAGGGGGGGATGAGTTAGGTAAAGAGACTGAATTGCTAATGTGCGCACATCCAGCGTGGAAGTTTCTCTGGGCTGCAGTGACTCAAGTGTCACTCGTGCTGGGATGCCATCCGAACTGCACAAAGAAAGCAAAGCCAGGAGTACATTCGTCCTTAAATTCTACAGAACTCTGTTTTGTCAGCAGAGTCTCCTGTTCACATCCAATAATTTCCATGCTTCCGATCAGACTCTACAGACCAATTTTGCTGCTTGAAATCATGACCAAGTAGGAAAGCAGCAGGGTCCAGTGGATAAAAAGCAGGACTAGGAATCAGAAGATTCAGCTTCTAATCCAAGCTCTTCCACTGAGTTAGTGTGTGGTCTTGACCCCTCTGTGCCTCAGTTTTCCCAAATGAAAAATAGGAATGGCAAAGGTGGGGTAGAATCATTAATTGCTTTGATGTCCCCAGAAGAAAGGTGCTCTACCAGAGTCAAGTGCTAGTCGCATTTAGCTATATAAAGACATGACTTCACAGCAAGTATAGCCAGTTCTACTGTACATTAGAAGTGGAGATGGGAGCTCAATGTCACTCCGGAATGCATCCTTAGGAATAAGTTCATTCCTAGCGCAACTCTATTGGCATCAGTGCTTACATTAGAGAGATGAGTGTAACCCTTAGTACATTTCTTTCACCCCTTCCTATGGCTGTTCCTGCCCATGCATGTAAAACACAGAACAGATGGTGACGTGCAAGAAGGCAGAAAGGAGCTGTGACCCTAACAGCCCCTTAATGCCCACTGGCAAAAGATTCACTGCCATGTGAACAACTCTTATCAGGCCAGAATATGCATCACATCTAACACATTGCAATCATGGTATTTACGTAAGGTATCAAATGAAAACTTGTATCATACTGGTCATCAATCATTTGTCATGTATGTACGGGCAACAGTTAAGAAATGGTATGTGTGTACCGAAACCAAGCAAAGGAGGCAGGATTGATAAAGAAGGTTTTCCTAGACAAAGGAATGCTGATTAACCTCTTTGCCTAAGTCTCCACTGTAAACCAAGCATGGTAAAAGCCAACATAAGCAAGCTTCATGTGCATATTAAGTCAACAGGAAAGCCAAATTAACAAAAGGATGAGAAAGACAGCATGAACAGTACAGGACCTGCAAACCACCAGGGCACAAGGACTTTGTCTGGGGATACACCTCAAAAGAATACACTTCAAAGGTTTGCTGGACTATAAGAAGAAGGGGAAGGAACCCTCTGTGGACTCACTTCACTGAAAAACACCCCTGGCAAAGGGGAATGATTCCTGAAAAATCAGGATCCTGGCTTGACTGAAAATCCATAAACACAGTGGAAGGACTTTGAGGGTAAGAAAAATGCTTCAGCCAAAGAACTGTAACCTCACTAAAGATAGGTTTAAACTCTAAGAAGCATGTAAGCATATCTGTTTCCACTATCTTTACTCAATATCACTTAAATCTCTGTTCTTAATAAACTTATTTTTGGTTATGCTATAAGTTTATATGAGTGCTGTTAAGTAAAGCTTGACTCCTCAGCTGAGTTCACAAGCTGGTGTGTAACATGCCTCTTTGGGGACAGCAGGATTGTTCATTTCTGTGCGTGTCCAGTGACAGGGGCTAGATACTGCAGAGGAATCGGCAAGGAGTTTCAGAGGGTGAAATGCACCTGAAGTTTACCTGCAAGGCAAAGTAAAAGCTAGCAGAGCTTTTGAGGAGGTTGTTTGGGTGATTAACAGACCAGAGTGCCAGGGAACTGACACACACTTTAGCTCCCATGAGACTCTCTCTCGCCCTCAGCAGTGGGTAACAAGGTGACTCACGGTCCTGAATTCCCAGAGAGACCACGTCACAGCCCGAGACAGGAACTAGCATCATCAGAGATAACCAAGGACAGACCCTGGATTCAGGGGGAGATTTAGCTTACCTTTTGCTGGGACTGTGCAAAATAGACTTCTGCAAACTTCAACACCACAACATAGTCGCCCTCTTCCTTGATGGGGACTTCATAGCCAAAGGTCTCCTCGTTGTAACGCTCAGTCTGGTACAGAATCTGATCCTCTGTGTTGGACCGTAAGATTGGCAGCTTCATACCATAGTCAGAGGCTGTGTTCCAAATATAAATCAACAAGAAAGCAAGGGTTAACTTCTGAGGCACTGGCAGAAGACAACTCTATATTCCAAGCACCTGCAGGAGGACCAATTGTCTTGAGGGCCCCATAGTTCCTCCTAACTCTGACCAATAGGGGGCACTACTATCATTCAAGTATCCCCCTCCCTACTTTATCAACAGCCATACTTTTTTTAATCCAGCACATCAGAGGGGAGACAGATTGAGCAGTGGCTGGAGAAAATCCAGAACCTGAGGAAAGCTGAATCCTATACAAACACACTGCTCTCTAATAACATAGCAACCAACCCCAAGCCAGTTAGCAGAGAAGAGGAGTCCTATTTCACAAACTGGGGAGTGGGGGGGCTTGGGTTCTCCCCAAACCTCTTCTACTCGGTTCCCCAAGATATCAGTTTGACTCCAGTCTCATCACTCATCTTGCTTTATCTGGCATACAGCAAAACTACACTGAGTTGATGGGCATAGCAGGTGCGCGTAGGTGTACCATACACAGAGCTACACAGTAAGTCCCTTCCTTTATACACATTTACAAATTACATTGCAGTTATTACACATTCCATCTCATCACATTTTGAGATTGTTTTAAATCACTTTCTAGAATCAATCCCTGTATAGCACACACTGTCCATGCACAACTTACTCTTACCTCATCTTACTCAGTCTTTGTTATCCATTGTTATCTGGTCCATTGTAAATGGTTCCCTGAGTGTCCCTGTCCTCCACCCCTTATTTTAGCTAGTACAGACATTCTGTTTCAAGCGTGCTGATCCATTTACCTCCCTAATCCTGTCTCCCAAGAAATAAGGCCTAATCCATGTCAAGCAAGGCCAACAGGGTCAGAGGACTTGGCCATGAAATCAGATTTCTCTAAAGAAAGAGCACTTAGAACTTTTAATGTTGTAACCAACATGACTGCAGTGCGCAAATTAAACAGTCAATTTAGGACTGAGTCACCTCAGATAATATAAACCCATTCCCCTGCACATGACTAGAAATTAAAAACCTAATTACAATTTTTTCTAAAAAAATATTTAAAAGCCATGTTCCACCCAAGAGAAAACACGGAGGATGGGGAACTGATGGGTGCATTAGAAGGATCTTAATAAAGCCCGTTTCTTCTTGCTAACACCACCACACAGGGAACCTGAATCAATAAGGGTGTGTGCACCCGAGGGCTCTGATGACCATGCAAACCACCTCAGCTATGATTTCATAGGTTCCACGTCAGAGGCACTTGTGTGCTGTGAGCCTTTTCTTCAGTTATCTGCACACCACACAATGAAGAATCTTTGAACATTTATAGCTGTGCCAGTATCTGAAGCAATCATGGATGTTAAATACTTGTTTGCACTTAATGTTTAATATCTGTATTACAACGGAACTCAGAGTCCTATTGTACTGGGCATTCTATAAACATGTAAGATGACGTAAGCCCCAAAGAGCTTACAATCTAAAATGCTATTCCCATCAGACAAAGAAGGGGACACTCTGGATAGCATTTACACAACTGGCACTTGCAGTCAGCAGTGAAAGCTGATCCAAGCTTTTAGTTATCTGACAGTTGCTATTTCCACTCCCATTCCCATGGAAACAGACATTAGATTGGCCAATGCAGAGGAAGCAAAAGCTCCACCAGTTGCCCAGCCCCAATGTCCAAGCCAATGGAAATGACCGAGAGCAAACTAACACTAGTTCTAAATCTTCAGTGACTCATGCCATGCTAGAGTTTACAGCTACACAGTGAGAACCTGGTGTAAGATTGCTATTGTTCTATAACCACGAGTGAAGGTCATGGAGGCTTGATCATCAGAAGGACAGGAGATGAAGAGCTCTCACTGTTCTCACATCCCACTGTAAATACATCCCTTTTTCCAGCTACATGTTAAATAACAGTAGCTCAAGTAGCTAATAAACACTAGCCCAACTACTTATGTTACACTGCAGGTTAAAGACAGTCCTGCAGAGAAAGGAAGGTCTTTGTCAGGCTGGGATAGTGACCATCAGAGTGAACTCGGCCCATCACACAAATGATGTGAGTTCATTTGTATGCTGCAGTTCTGTATGATGCAATAGAAATGGATCTGAATTAGCACTATTTTAGTTATGGTGAAGAATGCCTGAAGAAGCAAGACAGAAACATACCATTACACATTAAAAGTAACAAAAGTTTCCACAGATCTCATGTGTTTGGCACCCGGATACACTATAAATGCCTTAGCTATACTTTCTCCCTTAGGTCTCAGGATCAGAATTTGAGGCTTGAGGGAAACCACCCAAAAAAACATCCTAGGACTTTTCAGTAGTCAGCAGCAGAACTTCTGCTGCAGCCGTTACCTGCCCATCTATGCAAAGGGGAGCAGAACGAGTAACTGAGGGAACCAAAATGATGGTGCAATAAAAACCGTTGAGGGAGAAGCGAGATAGCTCACGGGTTAAAGTCTCTCTCTTGCTGAGCCTGGCACCATGTTTGCAGCAGGGTTGTTGTAACAGACTGCTGTTCAGAGAGGCACCATGAACACTCTTCTGGGCGGAGCAAAACACAACTGTGCTGCACCGTTTGAAGGACCTTTTTTCTCCAATTGAAAAAGATTATGAGAGTCCAAAGGGACATTCTCCTCCACATTGCAGCTGCAAGTGTAAGCACACAATCAACTAGCACTTAAAATTAATGATAATTGAACACCTATAGCTAGTGAAATACAAGCCACCAGCAGAGAGACCTTTGGTGGGGCAAATTAAAAGCTTGTAAGCTTTACAGAGTATGCATATTTAAACGGTAAACTCCTCCGGGCTGCTACTTGTGTGTAAAGGGCCAGCCACACCTCGGGCACTGTGTAAGTAGTGGTACCAACACTGCAAGGAGAGTTGCATCAACACTGTGTGTTACAGCTGTAGCAGTGACAGGAAGGAGACCCAAGCCTTGAATGGGTAGTTTGCACTACAAGAGGTACTTGTTGCTACAATGGTGCAGCTTAACACAGTTCGCCCTTTGTAACACTTGCAGCTAAGTGATGTTGTGCTGCCCCCAAGAGACATTATCCACGCTGGGGGCAGATAGAGAAAGCAGCCGCTCACTTCACGAGGCTTAAGGGTTGACTGGCTTCTCTCCTGCTCTGAAACAGGGGACCCAAGGTGCAGCTGTAACACATTCTATGTCCTACCCCCTCTGGTGGATTTTTGGTTTCACTGTTCCACTAGCTACAACAGCGGCACATACCCCATCCTAGTGTATTCCCATTTACTGCCTTCGCCCAGAGCACAGCTAATGGAGAATCATGCCATTAACTGAGGGCTGAAGCTCTGCTGCCAGAAATGGCGGGTGAGCCAGCAGCCACATTTCTATTTAACCTGACCTCCTGTGCAATAGGTATTAGGGTTCCTTATTCACCAGCAGGTGCTGATCTCTGTGCTCATCTGTGGGAACTGCCCAAACCCTGTGCTTGTCCCACTGAGACAATTCTAGGCTGGGCTTCAAACTTGCAGCCCCTGTTGTGGAAACTAGAGTCTTTCCCTGGAAAAAGCAAGCTGCTGCATGTTGCTAGTTTGGCAGCCTGATCTCTCAAGAGTAAGTTCCACTTCAGTCCATAAGGAAAACTTCCCTTCAGATGACATTCCTGCAGTTTAAATCAGGGAGGTAGCAGTTTTACAAGACTAAACCCTGCAAGCCTCATCCAGTTCGCAGGGAGCTACCATATTTCTGGTGAGACAGAATATGCTCAATAGAGGGGATTTTTTTTTTTTAAATTTGCAAGCCAGTTTTGCAGGCTACAGCCAACATAGCAGTCTATCAGCTCCTACAGGCATCCTCCCTACCACTGCCCAAAGGCTTTGCTTATTAGAAGTTAAATAAAGTCTATTAAAGTTCTTTCACTCATAAGTATTTTGATATTTACAGCTTTCTGATGGACAACAGAGGGAGCTCAAATGATCTGCTCCTGTGAGGTCTGACACAGGCTGCCCACGGGAGGCTTGGCTACCCTCTCAGAAGTTAGATCTAGACTCTTAATGAGACTCTAGTGGCCTAGCAGTTTCAAGAAGAGTGCAGCTATTCACAGATAAGTAACTTTTGCTCACTTAGGAGCACATGCTAGACGCATGACTATCACGGAGGTGGAAAACACCAACCTCCCAACTGTTCTCCCATGCCTGCTGAAACAGAGCACATGCTGTAGTCAGACTCTGCACCTCTACAAACACCTGTTCTCATGGATGCCCCTGGCCAGAAAGACTCATAGTGGCAGCAACAGGTAGCTTTGAGTGTTATACAAGTTCACGTGTGTGTTGTCAGCACTTAAGACCTACAGAGTCCAGTACTGTCCCTTTCTCATCTGGAGAGGAGTAAGGGCACAGTCCTGAGAGCAGCCTTCCATTGCTACATGGCTCATAGCATACAAGGTATTAAAGGATACCAAGTCCCTTTCTGGTCTCCCTTCACCCCCCCAACAAAAATCCGCCTCGGGGACCGGAAGCGACAGGAGAGGGAATGAAGGAGTAGAATGGGTACCAAGCAGGGCAAGTGCTTAGGTTACCAGCAGGAAAATGGCAGCCAAGTCGAAGGAAACATTGATCGTATTAACGGAGGTGGCGAGGGTTCGACACTTGCTTGGTGACTGGAGACAAGAACTGCTGAGCCCGGGAGCAGCTCCAGGGGAGCCCAGACCCCCTCAGCCACGCGCTGCACACGGGGACAGGAAGAGGTGAGGAGAAAGGCCAGGGGCAGGCGGTAAGGGACGACGGAGGCTAACCGAGCTGTGCAGCGCACACAGGCCTGCTCCTGGGGGGGGGGGTTTAGCCCCTCAGGGCTTGTGGGGGGTTTCCAGCCTCACCGGCGGGGACAGACACAAGCCAGCCGGGCTCTGGAGCCATGGAGGGATAGAGTCGCCCCCTCATTCCCCCTCCCGGACAGAGGCCTGGCTGGGGGGGGGGGCAGCAAGCCCCATCCGCACCTGGCACCCGCTCCCTCAGCCAGCAGGCCCCCAACCTCCCCGGCCCCGAGGGCGGGGAAGAGCCTGGCGGGGCTGCCGGGGCCCCCGTCACGCGCTCAGCGACCTGCCGTGGCGCCGCCGGCTGGGCCCCGGCGGGGGGAGGGGGGGCGCCCCTCAGACGCGCGTCCAGCGACACCTCACGGCGCGGCCGGGGCTGAGCCCACGGGAGGGGCGGGAACAGCCAGCGGGGAGGGGGGCGGGGCGCCGTGAGGCCTCCGGCTCCCTCGCCCCCCCCGGCCCGGGCCTCACCTCGGCCCACCCGGCCCTCGAGCGGGTCCTTGCGGAAGTGGATGCCGTTCACGTCCACATGGGCCTCGCCGCCCGCGTTCACGGCCCAGATCACGTCGTCGCTCAGGCCGGCTCCCGAGGCTCCCAGCAGGGCCGCCAGCACCAGCGCCGCCCCCGCCGCCCAGCGGGCCCCGGCCGCCCCCATCTCCGGCTCCCGGCGCCTGCTCTCGGCTCGGCTCAGCGCAGCCCCGCCCCGCCGCACATGCCGCCCTCCTCTTCCTGCCGCGGCAAAAGGGGGCAGCCTAACCCGCTGGCTTGCTGACTGGAGACCCGCCCCCCCGTCGCTGCCCGTGGTCTCGCACGTTAGCTACCTGCCCGTCTCTCATTGGCTATCGCGTTCCCCCTATTTGTATATTAATAGCACAGCGAGCCAATGAGAACGAGCCAGGATAGCAGGTTTGATTGAGAGCTAAGGGCCAAGGCGGCGATGGCTGTTGGGTTGGCAAAGCCAGGGGAAGGGGAGGGGGCGGGGCGGGAGCGGACCATGTGCAGGGGGTGGTGCCACGCTCCCCCCGAACAAGTCCTGTTTCCGAGCGGGTGATAGGTGCCGCCTCCCGCTGGGCTTTTACCATTCGCTCAGGCCGGGGGGGGCTCGGAACACACCACCTGCTCGAGGTGAGAGACGCGCCTCCACAGCGGGGCCGAGCTCCTCGCGCGATCACTAGGACACCGGGGGAGGGGGGGCGAAATGGCAACGCATTGTCCCCTGGCTACTTCCCCCTGCCCCGCCTCTCTATGGACCTGACGGCACCCTCGGCTCGCTCCCGCTCCGTCGAGATGCTGGCGGGTCCCAAGGGCCCCTCCAATCAGCAAGCTCCAACGCGACTCCAACGCAATGCATTGTGGGATGGCAAACGGAAGCGGGCAGCTGGCTGGGCCTGAGAGGGTTGCCATGGCAACAGTCGCCTTGCCCCGTCGCCACCGAAGTGACGACACACCCGCGTCCCTCTCTCCCGGCCGGGGAGGGGCGGGGCAGGGATCCCCGCTTGGGAGCCCCAGAGAGGACGGGCTCCGAGGGGCCCCTGTAGCCAGGGAGGGGATGATCCACTTACGGGCGCGGGAGGCCCAGGCGGCGCCAGGGCCGTGCGGACCGGTGGCACGGAGGGGGAGCCCACGTGGGGGCTGGGGGCAGCAGCTGGGTTAGGGTGGACCCCCCGCCCGTTGGCCGGCTCGGGGGAGTGCCCGGTTTCTTTGGCTGAGGGCTCGGGGGGTGGCGGGGGCGCTTGTGAAACGCGTCCTTCGGCGGTGCCGGCTCGCTGCCGTGGGCAGAGCCGTCTGAGGAGACGTTGGGGCCCAGCATTTCAGGGCCTGCCCGCGGAGGCGGCAGGCGGGTGGGAAATCACATTTTTAATCTCCGCCCCTGCTTTAGCCATGGCTGGGGGAGCACCTGAGGGGCCCCCACCCCCACCCCACAGGCAATCACTAAAAATAAAGGGATTCATGTCCATGTTCATAATGGACACGCAAGTAGATCACATGGCACCAGGCAGGGCCACTCCTGTGAGATGTCTGCACACCAAACACATACATGTTCAAAGGAAAAAGAACTTTTTAGTTGTGGGTGTCTTCACTTGGTGTCCCACCTACGCATTTCTCTCCCACTTCTTGGCACTCCTCCTGGGCCTTCCAGCTGTCTCACTTTCCTTCCTTCTCTGCTTCGTTCCTTAATTTACATCAGACATCCACTTATAGTCTCTCTAGTTGCAGAGAAGTGCAATCTGTAGGAATAATGTGATTTCCATTTTTTATTTAATTGCTTGTTTTATTTGTATGGACATAGGACTAAACCCTATCATGTTGATGCAGAGAACGTCCTGTTAGCTTCATTAGGAGTTCTGCATAAGAACTGTAGCATTTGACCCAACTTAACTGAATTCTCTAGATGGAGTCAGCCCATATCTTACACCATGCAGTTGCTCACATTCAGCAACCACACAGTTCAGACAGGAGGCAGCATATAAATGTCACATGATTAACAAAACTACTCAAACACATCTAGGGTTATTCCTAGTGAGATGTGACTCATGCTTTACAAACTTTCAGATTGCTTGGCCAAGCCGGTGGAGTTTTTCTTTAAACATCAGCAGAGTCTGTTTAAAATTCTTTCCCTGTCATTCTTTGCTCCCAGTTAATCCTTTTATTTGAGTGCCCATTACTATGCTGAATAGATAGATAGGAAACCAGTTTGTTAGAGTGCAAACTATACTGAAACAAGATGGGGGTAACCATCTGCTGAGAGAGACTCATCATCAGGCAGTCGCTTTAGGTGCAGGTTTTCATCAGAGCAGTGCTTTCTTTGAGTGTATGCTCTTTATAGGGAATGTTAACCCATTTTTAGTCCAAGCAATACACTGTCTCTATACAATGCACTGTCCAGTTTCTGTGTTTGCACTGACTGTAGAATCCAAGATGGTATAAACACAGGACCCAGCGAGACAGATAGTAAATGTCTCTTGTCTGAGGGAAGTGAAGTCTCTGTGGATGGTGTCTACTTAGAGATCTCTGGTGTGAGAGGGGAAGCAAGATGTCTCTGGGGAAAGTACAAGAGGTGGAGAGATGGGGAAGTGAAAGATTTCTGGGGTGACTGCAAGAAGTGAAGATGCTGGGAAGTCAAAGGTCCTGGAGACATAGTTCCTTTTCTGATCATCATAATAAACACAGTTGAAAGATGAACTGCCAGGAAAAGAAAGTATTTGTGTCCTTTAGTGCTCCTAAACAGGTTTTAAATTATTGCTTCTCACCTCTCATATTGTGTTTTACATGAGAAATGTTGGGTCTGCAAGTGTCCCTATGTTATCCTGGAAGACGATGGCAGGATCTTCAGAAGACTTGGATGTGACTTCATGGCTAGAGGTTGGGTGAAACGATTTTTTAACTAAGTTCTTGCCTTAGGTAAACGGGACCAAACAGCCTCATGATTTTCACATTTGCCCCAGTATGACTATGAATATCATTCTTGTTGCAGTACAATCTCTCACTCTCTCTGCTCTGGTTACCCCGGAAGTCTCAGACTCAAGTTGAGTTCATCTGATGTCCTACTTGCTCCTAAACATTCCACACTGGATGACTGTCTCGCTGGCCACTTACCATCTTTTATCCTACATTTTGGCCAGAGGCACTGCCGTATTTAAAAAATCAGCTCCAAAAAGTGTTTTTTTCTAGTCTTTGCCTTTAATCATCAGCTCAGCACTACAGACTGTAGTTAAAATTATTGTACATCTTTTCTAAAGTTCTTGAGAAGTCTTGGTAAATAGGGCCTTGCAAAAGCTGAGTTGGTTCAGTGATAGGATACTAAGCATTCACAAGACGTGCAGAGTGCGAAGCCCCACAAGTAGAATTCCCTCATCTCCTGAGTGAATAAAGTAGCCAGTCCTGATTTTGCATAAATTGGTCACGAGAGGGCAGTATGTAGTTAGAATTATGTCCCAAGATGCTTTGCAAGAACATAAGGGTTGTCCAAAGGAATGTGGTGTGAGACCATGCTCCAACCAAAAAAAAAATCCAACAAACAATGCAGCCAGAGGCCTAGCGCAGCAGCATCTGCCTCCCCTAGAGATGGTGTCAGGCAGTGCCACCCACAAAACACTCTGTGTCAATTCCCATTCCCGGAGCCTCGTTTTCAAATGCCATCCACCCACAGACCAGTCCCTGCAAGAGGGGAAGCCCAGAACAGTAGAGTAGGATGATTAGATTAATTAGAACTGATCTATGCTGGTAGAGAGACAAATGTCTTCCAAAGGTGATACCCTTAAAAAGAAATCCTCTAAAATATCTAGGCATCTAACTCCCCTCGAAATGGAGGAAAACATGGCCGTGTATCAAGGTGTAGTCAATATCAATAAGTGACTGTTGCCTTTCAACCATTCCCACTACATTAATTACAAGACACTTTTTCCAAACTCATTTTTAAAATAGCCATCACTATTTTAAAGGAACACCATTGTCCTGACAATCACTTTTCTTCTGAAAATGTTGTGCCTGTTGTTAAAATTGGTATTGCTGACACAGATTCAAGAAAAAAATATTTTTATTTTTTTTCCAGATTTCTTTGTCCATTTGACAGCATTGTGTGCAATCAGTTTCATTGTTTTACCGATGGTTAGTTGCACTTCCCATCTCCTGTGCTAGCGTGCAACATCTCTCTCAAGCACTGCTTGGGGATCTCATATGCTTAACCCAAGGTCCTGCTGGAATGTGTTTATTAGTACCAATGGCAGCAAACCAAACTGAAAAGGCATCAGGCAGGTGTGTGCACCACGAGGAAGGGAAGAAGAGATGGCTCTAAGCAGATTTAGCGATGCTGCTCTCAGGTCCACCCAACAGACCCTCCTAAATATCACCAGGAGAGCAGCAAACCCTTATGCTTTTTAAATGGTGTTTCCATGCTATTGAAAGGGGATTCCATTAGAACAGTGAATTATTTGAAATAAGTCAATTAAAAATATTCCAAGTTGTGTTCCTTTAATATCTCTGTGACTAGGAACTGCAAGGAGTGGGACATCGAGTCTGCTGCCTGAAGCCTAATCCTGCACACTGGTCCATATGGACAGGCCCCAAAATCTGGCTCTTAGTTGTAACTAAGTAGCAGCATGAGAGGCTGGAAGCTTTCACGGTTGTTCAAAGGTAAATTTTTCTAGTTACTAGAAAGACACCTGGAGGAAATATTAAACCAATGTTAAATTTACTGCACACACGAAACCTAATAAATCAAACTTTCATTTCTAATTGCAGAAACATCTAGTCTCTCCCGTGCATTGAAATAATGATGAGCATGTCCTTTTTCACAGACTTTAGTAACCGGCAATGGCCTTTGTTTATAGGAATTTAACATTTGTATTACATTTTAATGTATTTTGGCATGTCTTGCAGCTCTGTTTTGGGTCGAATCAGAATTACTGAACTACATGTCATTACTGCTGAAAGGTAGATTCATTTCCCTTTAGTTCACACTTGTGCTTTTGGAGCAGGATCCGTGTCATTCGCTCATCTCTGCTGCCATGAAGCTTCTATATCCTCACTTGAGCTGCTACAGTATTATCATTAAAGTTGGTAAGGTTTCAACACGTGTCCACTGAGTGAATTTATGACCTTTGGGTGGTTTCACTGCCTATTGCTGAATAGGCGCACATCTTGATATTGCAAACGTGGTGTTTCTTGTAGCCACTATATATAAAGCGTCCAGAGGGTTTCCTTTTTTGGTTGTACGGTGAAGGCTGCCCATTGGGTAAAAGCAGGGTGCTATTTTAAGAGAATCTGAATGATCTAGTTGTACCCACGACTTGAGGGCATAGTTGAATAACTGTTGTTAGAGAAAAGTGTGCACAAACAGTGCATGTTTGGCTTGAATCAATTGAGCCAGAGGTGACCCAGATTAAGCCTCAGTAACAGCAAATCAGCCTAACTAAAACAGGGTACAGCAAATCAGAGCTCCTGAGTTCTAATCCCAGTGCTCCCACAGACTTGGTCTGTGACGTTGGCCCAGTCACTAACTTCTTTTTGCCTCCATTTCTCACTATAACATCTATTATTTAGTCACTAAATTTTAGTGGTATTGGGATGCTTAATTGTCTGTTTGTAAAGCTGTCTGAGATCCTCCAGTGAGATACAAGTTGGTGTTACTGGTTCCAAGACACATGCCTCAAGGTTGTCCAGAAAGGAAGCTACAAGTGCTGTTGCGGTCGCAGAATAGAAGGGCTTTCTTCCCTTTTAGATGACCCTGAGTCTGACAGGAGTCAAGTCTGCCATAGGCACCTTTTGGCTCAGAAGGGCTCTAAGTGTTTGCAGATAAATGGCTCCTTCCTCAGGAATATGAGTCGGCTGAAATCAATAATGTGCTCAAACAGCAACTGCAGAACTCCTGGCTGCATTCGGACTGTCTGACAGGCCAGGGGCTGCTAAGGAGGCTATGTGCAGACAGGACCTTCTTTTGTATGTACCTTCAACTGTGTAGAGATTTTACTATGTTAAAGATATTACCTCACCCACCTGGTCTGTCTGGAAATTTCACTGTTAATTAAGCAAATTCACAGGAACCCCTCCAAAATGCCACTGTCCTTGGTTCTAGCTAGCTAGGACGTTAGTCTGTGTCTGTACCTAATCAGTCTGAATCCACTTTATTCTGCCTTCTAGCCTCATCCTCTCCACACACAAGCAATCCACAATATTCAGCTTAGAAGCCAGCAAGATGGCTTTAGCCTCTCAAAGAACTGAGGGTTTACCCGTTCTGAATTGCCTCCAGGACCTCAGCACTGTCAGCAGCACCCTGTCACCATAACAGTGACATGGAAGTGAACAGAACAAGAGGCCTGCCCGAGCAAGCCACAGAGAGGACAGCACCTCAGCTCTTCAGCCCCAGTGATAACTAGAATCCTAGAAGAGGTATTAGTGCTCTGATAATTTTACATGACATTCACTGTCAATTTTTCTTCAAATGGTGAGTAACTAGAGGGAGTCCAGGGGGTCCACTCCCAGGCATTTCAGTTTCCCATTGGTATTTGACCCTGAGTCAGTGCAGATTCCAAGCTCATGGACTTCTTTCTTCCACAGCCCTGGGAAAGGAGAAGCCAGCTGTACTCCGTGCACTGGTGGCATCAGGGTACGAGCTTAGAAAAGAGCTATCTTTGGTCCCGCAACCCACACGCTCCGTTTGCTGTGATGGTTCCAGACATAATGTCTCATGAGTACTTCCAAGTATTAGAGGTGAGCTATGCAAAGAGCAGCCTCCAAATGAGCTGACTGAGTTTGAATCCTAGTAGCTGGTCTAGTGGAGGCTCACCTGGCTTTAGCCCTGCCTGTGGCAACACACAAGCTGCAGCCACAGAAGTTCCAGCTCCTTGATGGGGACTCAATGCATTGGTTATATCCCCATTAGTGTGTGGCTCTAGCTGGGCCTCGTTCACTTGATCTGAAGTGATGTAACTGTGCCCCTGCCGCCACAAAGAAGGGCTTGTTAAAACTGCAAGAGGCAGAGATGCAGGGAAAGGCCTGACTGTGAGACATTCTGAGCACCTGTAGAAATTGCACTGCTCATGCTTCACACCTCCCCTAATCAAACCCCAGGATGCTTGACTCCTGCCTGTTCCTGACAGCCCGTCATACCCATGAAGGAACAAGTTACTTGGGTGGCGTCACCATGAGCTCAGACTGACCCAGTGCCTGGATGGTTCTGATTAAATCCAGTCTAATCTTCCTGCCGTGCCTGTGATCTCCTGGGTGCCCCCCAAATTCAATTAGCAAGAGAGTGAAAGCAGCCTGTGCTGGAACAGTGCCATCCCATTGGCAGGGCAGAGGGAGGCCTCATTAGGCTCATTTATACCGATTACAGCCGATCCTCACTAATCCCTCAAGATTTCTCAGTTTAAGCTGTGCGGAGCTTGGGTCAGCAGCGCGGCTTCTAAGCACTTAAACTCTGTGTGTGTCACAAGTTACTTGTAATGAGTCATTAGCTTGAAAAGGGAAATGAAATGGCCAAGAGGGTGAGTAAGAATAGTCTGTCTGTAAAACACCCATGAAAAAGGGATGGTTTTGAGATATAAACTCCAGGTTCAAGCTAATCTTTCCATGGGTTCAAATCCACACAGGATCAACTGAGATCCTGTTTAGGGCAGACACACTGAGTACCAGATATCTTGCTGTGGAGGGCACTTCAGGTCAAGGGACCTTCAAAACAGAGCCTGTCTTTGCTGTGCATGGACTTAAAAGATCTCCTGGCACCTTTTGGTGGGGGGAGAGGAGGGTGTGTGTGTGTGCGCGCGTGCGTGTGTGCGTGCGTGCGCGCATCTAAAGTTTATAAACACCATGTACGTGTCAGGTTTTATCAGTTATGATCAGAAGTGGCTGAGAAACCCTCTTACTTGCTTAACCTCAAGAGATCAAAAATCATGAGTCAGACCCCTTAAAATTCATGAGATTTAAAAAAAATATATGATACTGTGGTTTTTGGTCAGTCTTTCAATTTTTGAACTCCCCCAGCCCATCCTCTGCATGCTTGCATGTGAGACAGACACAATTAGTGTTGTCCACTGTCCCAGTTTTACAGTGTAAAGTGATTTTGGCCCCTGCTGCAGGAGCTCTCACCCCCACATTTGCCCATCCCCAGCCCAGCAATTACTGCTGCCTCCCCAACTCCACATCAATCCAGTCCCATCATCAGTTCTGCCACATAAAGTTCAACCTCCATCAGTTCAGCCCCCCTGCCTCACCTCTGCTCCTGCTGGGGTTCTTCATCCCCCTGTCCACACCTGGGGGGCTGTAGCAGGAACTCCTCTTTGCCCCTGCTCCTCTCCAGGCTGAGGGGTGCAGGGATGGAGTGGAGGAACCATCACCATTGCTCACAGGAGGGAGTGGAGCTGCTGGATTCTTGCTGCCCCCCTTCCCTCCACCTGCGAGGGTTGCTGGTGGAGCTCTTCCTACAGCAGCTCCGACTGGTTGCAGGGCCCTAGGAGGCAGGTGAATGGGGCGGACAGCCAATCCGAGGGCTGGGCTCCATCTTGTTAGAGGCCGGGAGCTTTTTGCCTCCTGTCCACTCCCGCTGCGCTGCAGCCCAGCCAGAATCCCCTCGCTGAGGGGCGTGGTGAGATCTGGCAGCACCGCTGGTGGGAGTTAGGGCTGGCCAACGTCACAGCCATGACAACCCTGAGCAGTCAGCCAGCCCATATCAAGGTGGGGCACCCTCTACCCAGGAGGGGCAGGGAAAGGGGCACGGAACTGGGCTGTGTTCCATGAAGGGGCAGCCTAGCACAGCCTCCACCTCACAGGGATCTAAGACAAGGCCTTCCCTTCCATCTCTGCTCCTGAGGTGCAGCCCGTAGACACACAGACCACCATGCCTTGCTTTGTTCAGTCCAAGCAGCAGTCTGCACTGCATGCTGGGAGCTCGCCCTGCCCTATTGTGCGGGGCTGGCATGTGAACCAGGAAGAGGCTCAGTCAGATATGGAGCCCAGGGTTTGCCTGGGAGGGGGGCAGCCACTGCCATCCTAATACGCCTGCTGCTGCACCCAGGGCTGGTATGTGTCACTCAGGATTGCACACCTGCTGGTGAGAAGTGTTTTCATGGGGGTTGCTTGGAGGAGATTACGCAGGGCCCTAGTGTCTGGTCTCTGATGCTTTTCTGTATCAGGCCTACTTCAGCTTCCTCGGGGATGTGAGCAAGAAAACTTGGCCCATCCCACCCTGCCTGGCAGCATACCACATAGGCCTTGAAACACCTTCCTTCCTGTCTCAGAGGGAGGTGCCACTCTTGATGGACTGGTGCTGGGCAGCCCTGGGGATACTAGAAGCTTCTTTATTCTCTCTTCTGTTTCCTTTCAATTCTAAGACTCAGCTGGCTTGGAAAGGGTCACACGTCCCTGCTGTGAATAGGAAAAAGAAAAAGTGGCATATTGTTGTCTCCCCACACCCCCCATCTCTCCAGTTGAGAGTATCTTCCTTTGTGAGAGAGTCTGCTTATTATTCACTAAGTAGCAGACTTGCATAGCACCCAATATGACGAGAGAGAGAGAGAAGGGAGACAGACGGAGCCTTGCTTGTTCCATATTGTCCTGCAGGACTATTTGGAAGCCTTCCTGGCAGTGGCTGGGAGATGAAAGCAAAAGGATTATCCCTGGAATGAGATTATTAGATTGAAGATTTAATCTCTGACCCTGTCAGCACAAAAAAAAAATAGCAAAACTCACTGGGATTATTTGAGGTTGCGTAGGCAAAGAAAACCAGCCCTGGGAGGAAGAGCTTCTGCTGGAACAAACAGCAATCACTGCATGCATCCAGACCTGCCCTCTCTGACATAGCATGGGGTTGACCCTGCAGTGAGGAGCTAGTGGGTTTATGGGGGATGCTAAGACTTTCCTTAACAGATGCCTTGGGCTTTCATGTCAAGTCTAGCCCAACTACAGCCTCTCTATGCAGCACCGCTGTGCCCTGATACAATTCTCAGCCCTGGTGTCTCCAAACGGTAGAGCTGAACTCAACCTTCACATATGAAATTGTGTTTAGTGATATTCTTTTCTCCTGGAGAGCCCCAGACCAGAATGAGAAAGCACCCAAAATCCCCCATCACCAGACAGAAAAAGCACCTCTCCACCTTCCATCTGTCAGAGCATCCTTCCCCCCCCCAATACATACACTGTACCCGCATCCCACAGGCTGATGCTTTGGCAGGGTTACTGTAAGCATAAGTGATTATTTGCAAGCCTCCATTAGCAATAAAGAGCAAAGAATGTACCCAGTGAGTGAGATTATGCATTATGGAGAATCCTGTGCAATTTGGACTCTGGGCAACCTCCACGAATGGGTTTATGTTTTTAAATAAATTAAGACAATGTCCCACCATCTGTTGCTGCAGGCAGAGGAGGCTCAGTGCAGGGCCAGGCAACAAGCAGGCAGACAAAGAGACAGTTGCTGTGACTACTTTACTCATTCATCCACTGACCATGCACACACAAACTCATTCCCATCACCCCTCACACCCATTCCTATTGCTCAGCATGCCACATGCATACATGCTTACGCTTATGACACACATGCACCAAGTTCCTATCACTCAACATCTGTGCATGCATTCCCATGACACACACACACGGAGACACGCATGCACACTGCCTCCCATCATTCATACACTCGCGCATACCGTTCCATCACTTCACACATTCCCTGCGTGCACTCCCACTGCAAACAAACAGGGCATGCAAGCACACACAATCCCACCTCACAGGGGCATGACTACACGCACACTCCCACTGCATGCACACATACACCACATGTATACATAACTAGCTAGGATTCTGTACTGTGCTTGTCACTGCAGTATCTGTGCACAGCACACAATCATCTGCACACACATATCACAGGCCTGCATGCTCGCTTGTGCATCATATGCAACTACTCATACATACACTTTCCTTTTACGTCTGGTGGGCATACCCACAGCAGTATTTTACTTACTTACACACACACACACGTCTCATGCAAATAGTCATGTGCCCACTCCCAACTCCCCCCAGCTCTCCCCCACCCCCTCCAGACAAACCCTTCCCCACACACATTCCCGTGCAAATACTCCATACATGCACACTTGCAAAGGGGACATAGCTCTCCTACTACTGGACTGTCAATCACTGCTGCAGCCCAACTGACTGGCATAGCTACAAGCAAATTGAAGCAAGAGAAAATCCTCATTCAGGTCATTGCTCCTTTGGGACAGACAGTTTTGGAACTTGACAGTCAGAGGAAAGAAGAGATACAGTAACACTGGGCTAGTAGGAGGCTTTGTGCTTCAGCCCCTACCCTGGGAAGAGGGACAGCCAAGGAGGAAATGCTCCCAGAAGGCTGAGAAATCTAGAGAGAGGAGATGATGCCCCTTGAATTGCAGGAGGAACTAGACCCAGTGAACTAGTGAGCCACTGAAAGCCTCAGCCTAGAGAAATGGGGATGTGAATGGGACAGTCCCGCAGCATCTGCCTGAAACGAGAGTTAGGGGGGACAGGATAGTCCAAGGGAGAGCCTTGGATAGAAAGACGAAAAAGAACAACAGGCAGTATGCACTTGCTGCTATAGGAGAGGGGCAGCAGGAGCTTGGGGGCTAGTATCATGGTACATACCGCAGTCACATACTGTATTCTTGGTGCACTTCTTAGGAGATAACAGACAAGGTGACATAGTGTCTCTGTATCCTGGATGACTGTACAGCCTTAGACACTCCACTGACTTCAAGGGAGCTACAGCAAGGAGGAATTTAGCCCATTAAGTCTTTGGTACCTGGCACTATGTATACCTTGTGTTTGTATCACACTGCCTGTCTAGAATGGCTGGAGGGATCACTCATGCTAAACAGCATCCACCCACCAACCCTGCAACAAGCAGCATCTACCTCCCCTGGCTGCAGCTCCTTCCCCCAGCCACAACATGGGTCCCAAAGTAGACTGGTTGGAATGGATTGCTTGGCAGATGCTCCTCCCCCAAGCCCACTTCACCTCCCACAGAAAGGCCAGGGCTGCACACAGAATCAGTTTGAACATTTATCATCTTTTTTCCAAACATGTATTTGTAGTTGCTCTCAGTAAACATAATCACAGGAGACACAAGAAGGTACCAGGGAGGCATAAATAATTCCAGACAGACAGAGACAGACGACACACAGCAAACACGGACACAGTTCACCAAGGAAACCAACAGGTGCAGAGCGCGACCTGCTGCAGCCACCGATCCCAGATGACTTTGCTCTCACCCTCCACGCTGAGAGGATCTCTCCTTCTCTTGCTTTGCAGCAGTTGGTGGGAGAATAAAAGCAGGCGGGGAGGCATCTAAAGTTCCAAACGTCTCCTGAAAACATCATGGCTTGTCCTGGCATTGCAGTTTCCCCGCTGTCGCCTTCTCCGAGGAACGATTCCAGTTATAGGAGATTATGAGCTTTCACAGTGTGAAAGGGTAAATGGGTGAGGGGACCATTTTGGGGTAGGAGAGGCGGGTCATCTCACACTGTCTTAAATGCAGCCAGCCTGTAAACCTTTGCATGGGAACATCAGGGCTAGATGTTCCACTCAGGACCTCTTCTGCCCTCATTAAGGTTCTGGTTCCTCTTCAGATGAGGATCATCTTCAACGGGACATCATCCTAACAAACTCTGCAGCCATTGACAAACAGAGAGGCTAAAGGAGAACACACCAACTGCACCAAACCACTCCCATCCCACCTCTCATCATCTTGAAATACTATCCAGCAAAATGGAAAACCCCTCCTACACTGCTCACTGGTTTGGTACCTTTACTGACCTTGGAGAGTTTATGGCAAATGGGCTTTGCTTCCTGTTGAATTGTTCGGAGAGTTACATAATCCCATGAGAAAGGGCAGGGCAGTCTGTGATTCAGAACTCCTACCCTAAAACAATGTGATGTCTCATTTCCACACTAAACTCTTTGGTGGACACAGACAGTCTGTCTACACAGCAGCTGGGAGATGTGATTCCCAGCTCGGCAAGATATAAAAGTTCTAGTTTTGATCAGGCTAGCATGCTAAAATAGCTGTGTGGCCGCAGCAGCATGGGTGATAGCTCAAACTAGCTGTCTGATTACGTATCCAGGGCACCGGACAGGATTGCATTCGGGTGGCTAGCCCACGCTGATGCAGCCACACTGTTGTTTTTAAACACACTAGTTTGTGCCGGTACTAGGAAGCACTCGCCCAGCTGCTGTTATACATACCCTGAGAGGTAATATCTCCGGAGACTGCACTATAATTTCAGGTGGATAATCCTGTTGAGAAAACACTGCTTCCAATGGTCTTTGCAGTTTTGGGAGCATACTCTTATTTCAGAGACATACTGCCATTTTAGGGAGACACCACTTCTCAGGTTCACTGCAGCCTTAGAAGATGATAGATTTTCTGTGGAGACAATTTCGTTTTGATGGACACTGCAGTCTTGAAGAGTCTTTAGGGAGACCCTGGAAGTGATTCCCCACTGCCCTGCCGTATGTGGAGTTACTTCCACCTGTGTGACAGGAGTGTAAAGTGCTCCCAGATCTGACTGGTTTTGTTTTGCACCCATTTGGCACTCAGTTTGCACAGGACCAGATGACTCCTCCAGGGCTAGGGCAGTGGTGAAGCAGTTCCTGTATCATGTAGAACACATGTTCTCAGTCTTTTCATAGTGTGGACAACAGCTTAATACAGCAATGATCTTCTGGACATCTCCTCCCATTCATGATGGAGTAACATCCGGGGCACAACTACCGCAATTGCTACATAGAAAAATCAGGACAATGTTTAGCGTATTTTATCTGTCTAGTACAATTGAGCAGCGGGAGACAAGGACAGCCAGTGCCACAAACCAGCCAGCTCTCTGGAAAACCAACAAGTGCTCTGTAGACAGCAGCTTGGAATCTCTCCACAGGAGACACTTGTAGTTTCAGAGTATCTTTAAAGTCCGAGGGAACAAGGCTGTTTTCCATGTAGTGGTCCCACGGGTGCTCATGGAGCCAACAAAGAGGTCCCTTTTTGTTTAATTGTATAGTTCTTCTGCTTTCCCTATAGTGCTGGGGGGTCTCTCATTCCTACACAGCTGCCATCAGATGACACTCCCCACACAGTACAAGCCAAAACATCCTGACATCCTCTCAGACACTCTCCTCTTCTCCACACACACACGCGCACACGCACACGCACACGCACACGCACACGCACACGCACACGCACACGCACACCTATCCACTAACCGCTACATCTCTCTAACCCCTTCTCCTGACTGGGAAACCTGAACCCCATTAAGATCTCCACTAACAACATCCTAAAAGCAAGCAGGGGCTGCCATGAAACAATAGGCAGCTAGTGAAACAGCATGACACCTACTCAGTGTCCCCAGCTTTCTCCCGCATGGAGAGTGGGAGACCAAGACTGGACTTCAAACTAGGAAGACACCAAGTCACACATCTGCTGTGCCTACAGCATAGTCTGTGAGTGACCATCTTCCAGGGCAAAGATGCAAAAATTAACTATGCACAAAATCCAAATGAGCTGCAGCTGCATTAAGGGAAATGGCAAACCCAGCTGGGCAAAGAGAAAATGCAACCCAGATGCCAAGCCAAAGCAGCCTCCTCAAGGCCCAGTGAGGCAGTGAGGAAACAGAAATCCACTATTAACAGAGACAACCAGGGCCGCATATGGCCACACAAGTTTCTCCTCTGACATAGGGACAGTCTGTCCTAGTATGAGATCCATGGAGACATGCTTAACAATTAGATGAACTGAGAAGAGTAGTACAGCCAGACACCACTAATCAGGAATTTCCTACACCAGCCATCTCTCCCCCAATAACCTTATCTTAATTAGGGGCAAACACCAGGAGATTGTGACCCAGCTGTCTCTCACCCCATGCCACACATACCCGGGCCTCTTAAAGATATGCAGATCTTTTCCCCTCCTCCATTCTGGAGCAGGGCAATGACCCAGTTTCAGCTGAAATCCTGCCTGACCCCAGTGAAGATGGACAGTGGAACATTCTCTCTCACCTTCAAAATCCACGTGCCCATCTCCATTGAGGTCCACATCTCGGATGATCTCTTCGATATCCCGATGGCCCACCTGCTGCCCCAGCAGCTTCTTCATGGCCTCCCGCAGCTCGCTGGTGCTGATTTCTCCATCACCATTGGTATCAAACTGCAGACAGGCAACAAACAACAGCGGAAAGAACACAGTCAACTGAAGTGGACCCTGACTTATTTTCTTGGGTACCTACAGTCTCCAGATTTGAGTCCCATGTTTTCCCCTCCTGAGTGCACATATTTGTCCATGATGTTCCAAGTCCCTCTTGGCTCCCACTCTCCTTCTTTGGGCTTCTTTTCTCCTCCTGCTCCGGTGCCAGTCTTTTCCCTCAGGTCCTTTTCCTCTCCACACAGACACCACACATTATTGTTGTGCTTGCCCCATCTTCCCTCCTTGTTTCCTCTTGGGCCTTTGCCTCCCCCCTCCACCCCCAAGTTTTCTTCTCATGCTCCCCTCCTTTCCACACTTGGTTTCTCTTCTTTCCTTCTCCAGCCCCTCTTTAACGCATATGCTCGCTCCTCCTCATTCCCCCCCTGGGTCTTCTCACTTTCCTGCCTCTGCTCTCCCCTTCTCTCCACTTTTACAACATGAGAAGAGACTCTCACATCTCTGAAAGGGTGATGCCGAATGGGGGCCCCCACCTCTCTGACAGGGTGACACAGAATGGGGGGCCCTCACCTCTCTGAAGGGGGGTGACACAGAACGGGGAGTGCTCATCTCTCTAAGGGGGTCACAAAGCACAGGGGGTGCTCACCTCTCTGAAGGCATCACGTAGCTCCTTTACGCCAATCATATCTGCAGTTTCTGCCAAAAGCTTTGGTCCCATCAGCTCCACAAAATCTTCAAAATCCACATGGCCGCCCACTTGGGATCAAGGGGAAATTTGTGTGTAAGACATTAATACACCCTTCTGCCTTAGCCCAGCCAAGTACTCAGGGTAACAAGTCCACACATGGCTTCCACTAGAGACCAGCCTCCCATGAGAGCTTCAGGGTCTGACTCTCCAGGAGTCATAGCAGAGGATGTAGTTCAGAGAGAGAAGCATCACCCTCTTTGCACCTTCTAGATTCTGGGTTGGGCTGAAATGGTCCCAGCTCCTCTAAATTATAGCAGCCCATCCCAGGCTGCCTGTGGGCTGCAGGCAGTCGAGAACCCACATAGCACTGTGTGTTATGGACCTGCTCCCAGTATACACCCTACCTCGGGGCTTGTGAGAGGGTGAGCACATGGCAGGCTTATGCTGGTGTTTCTGAACCAAGGGAATTCTGCCTCTGCCAGTTGTATCTCCCATATGGGTCCTATATCACACTGGAGCAGGGGGGAAATCTATTCCAGAAACTCAACACCAGAACTGGATAAGTTATTTGTAACAAACAGTGTATTCAACAAATCCATCCATTTTCCTGATTTTGAACTAGCTGCATTGATGAGGAGTTTCTCAGATTCCTACCTGTTTGTCAGATCACCAGTGTGACCTAATGGATCATGTGGGAATCAGTGCCAGCGTTATCTGCTATTTGTTACGTGTTATTCTCACATGGTACTGTTTCTGCTCCCTCTCTGGACTATTGACACTTTCTAGCCCAGGGAGTACAACAAATCATGCCACGTGAATGCTCTGTTCACTCGTGAATATGGCACCACACAGCACTGCTGCAGGCAAGTGGAAGGATAAAGAACTGACGATAGGCAAGTTTAGAAACACACTTCCCAATTATTCCACCTTTCAGGTGGAGAGAGGGTAGCCCCTCACTACCCACACACCTCAATACACTAACCCCTCAGGCTGGAAATCTAAGCACTTTTCTCCTACATATCACCACCCTCACACCAAAGAATCTCCCTCCTCTTACCACTCAGTCTCTCTCCTTAGCACACACTGCCCAGCCTGACGCCCTCTTGAGACCGGTTCAAAACAACAACATACAGCAGCTGCATACCAAGGCCTTAAACATCCATATCAAGGGCAGCATTGCAACAATACACACACACAAAGGGCAGTCCTACATTGATGTGTCTGTCTCAACACATTCATCTTATACCTCACTATCTACAAACCCAGGTAGGTTGGTAGGCTGGAGACAAACAAATTAACTGACACCCAGAGAACCAGGCAAGCAGAGAGATGGTCTAGCAGAGAGAATGGGTGACGGACAGCAGGCAGCCAGGAAACAAAGAAAGAGGAACCCAGGAACAGATGACAGCTAAAGTCCAAAGCACAGAGGCAGAGAATGGCAATGACAGGGGAACATGCTGGTGAGGGATATTACTCACAGTTCATGTTGATCTGCTGGGATAGCTCTATGAGCTCCATCTCAGTAGGCATGTAGCCCATGGTCCGCATGCAGTTCCCCAGGTCCCTGCAGTTGATAAACCCATCCTTGTCTTTATCAAACTCCTTGAAGGCTTCTCTTAACTCTGTCAGGATAAATCCAATAAGGACAGTGCTCTCAGGGATAGTGTTAGACACAATTCTCAGATCACCCCCACAAAGAGTCAGTAGCACTCTGGGATGCTAAGATCTCAGAGATGTTCTCCAGGAAGGTGCACATTCCCCCTGCAGATTCTTCAGAGAGAAGCTGGAACTGGAGGAGCTCTGAGCTCCTCCCCCCACCAGCACTGCTGCACCATTCCTTACAGCAGTCCCTACTCAGACTGCAGAGTCTTTGAGCTGTCAGATAGTCAGCACTCCTAGATGGAGAAAATGTGAGCTCCCCCAAAATCAGCACTCTGAGGCTGGGTCTACACTGAGGGCGGCAAATTCGCCGTCATCAGATCGACCGCTCTGGATCAACTGAGCGGTCTGTGTAGACCCACTCAGTCGATCCAGCAAGCGACACAGGAAAACCACCCCGTTAAGTGGCACAGCACTGCGTCGAAGGGAACCCTTTGATGCAGCGCAGCGTGGATGGTGCGCAAAGGAGACGCTGCAAAGTCGACGGGAGATACGCAAGTGATTTACGTCTCTTGCGTATCTCCCGTCGACTGCCGCCGAATCGCAAAGGTAAATGTAGACCGGGCCTGACACTATGCTTTACAGCCCCTCCTTCAGATGGAGTGTGTGTGAGCTGCTCCAAAGTCAGCGCTCCTGAACCATTCTCTATGATGCCTTCTTCTAGGAGTGGCTAGAATGGGTAGAACTGTGAGTGCTTCTACCTTGTTTTACCCGAGATTTCACCGACCGTGTGGCCAGTCTGGCCAGCAGTATGTTTTCACTGGTCAGAGAGAAAGGGAGACACGGAAGAAGGGACAAAGTTTTACCTTCAATTTCTTCTGGTCGCAGTTCTCTGTCCTGCAATGAGAGAACATTTTCTGTTAAAACCAACTGCTTGATAGGAAAGTGGTGTCAGAACAGCACTTGTGAGGACAGACAGGCCTGGGAGCATCATGCACAAGCAAGAAAATGACAGAAGAAACAAGGAGGTGATGACATGTTTAATCTCATCTACCTGGCAAGGCTTTGGCATCACTCCCTTTTCTACAAGGAGGATGCCAGCAGACGCCTGCACTTCTCTGTGGAAGCCCCTCTCCATTTTGTCTGCTGACCATGTGGCCAAATAGAAGTATTGTTCCACACCTCACATCTGGGGCAACACAGGCTTCTCAAAGAGATTCCACTCCAGATGTATCAGCTGGCACTGAGAGCCCTCATAGTGTGTCTATATCATTCCCCTACAGTGTCTCTGGGTAGCAGAGTCTGGCACTGCTATTTTTGGAGCACCTTTGAAGCTCTTACCGTATTCCCTACAGCAACTCCTGCTGGGAATGTCTGGGTCTGGAAACAGCGGCGAGCTACCCCACAACCAGCAAGCCTATAGTGATTGCTGCTGGGAGGGAAAATAGCCATGAGCTCTCCCAATGCCATTCCCGAGAGCCACTCCTGCTGTCAGGGGCTGGAACTGTACAAGCTGTGAGCTCACCCCAGATACAAACATTTCAAACCCAGGCACGTAGGCAGAGGAACATAATATACAGCAGCACGGTCATCTACAAACAAAACATGACAAGGATTCACCATGATCAGGAAACACTGCAACTTCAAACGTCCAATTTGTGTTTCTTTTGAGAGGGAGGGGGATGCAAAAGAGTATAGGAAAACTCCAGAAGCTGCACCAAGAGGAAGAAACGATAAGCATGAAAATGCACTGCTTTCTGGTTAGTAAAATCCACTTCTCACTCCACTCATGGCTCCCAGGCAAATCCAAAATATTTGAGAATTTGAAAACAGAGACAACATTTCCTCTCTTCTCCGAGTCCTGGCTTCTCCCCTCATCTCCCAGGGGTCTGCAGCCTCATCACAGCTCGCTGGAGACTGTGCCCTTGATCAGTTCCATAAGGATGAGCTCCTGCTAATTAACCGCAGGCTTCTGTGGTAACTCTAGTGGCAGCTGCCCAAAGAACACATCAAACTAGGACACATGCTGGTTTACGTCTATGCAAAAAGGGGCTGTGCCAGAGAAGTGATCAGTTTGCCATTCATAACCTTCCCAGAGGCATCTCTGTGCTGCATGGAACTTTCAGAGAGCTCTAACTCTGCAGTTTCATCCTTCACAGATCTGGTAAATTTCAAACATGTCATCCCATTTCTTCTGCTTTCATAGGCACTGATTTGTAAGAATTCATATCTTCTAAACCAGGCACAGGAGGCCTCATTGCCTTCTTATCAGATATATCATAATTAATTACAGAGACACATGATCAATAACAACACTTTGCACATCTCCAGCCAAGGGTCTCCAAGTTTTTTATGAACTTGGATATATTAGCCCCAGGAATCATTCTTGAGCACCACCAGTCTGATCAGGACTGTCCAAGATACAGAAGCATCATGATTACCTGTATTTTTCAGAACAGTGCATTGACTCATGCAAGGTTACTCACTGTATCTGTGGCAGAGTCTAGCTGAGAACCCGAGTCTCCTGCCATCTAGACTTGGGCTTTAATCACAAGACCAGGCTGTCACACAGTAGATGTTTGAGACCCCATTATAGCCAGCGTCATTAACACACCAAACTGCCCAAGAGGAAGTCTCAACACTTTTTCAGCTTGGCCTCTATTTTTGCACACAGAGGCATTTGCATATAGAAGAACGTGAGCACTTCTTTGTGTGCAGATTATATCATTGGAGGGAGCCAATGACTGTGTGTGCGCAAAAGAAGAGGCCATTCTAGGTCCCTTGGAAAATCTAGCCAAAGCTGTAACTGGTGTCATGAGGAGATTTTCTGTTTTAAAATCCAAGGAAGATCCCCTAAAATAATTAAATAGGAAAACATCTGCTTAAAAAGAAATCAGCGTAAAGCTTTCTGAGAACACATGGGAAAAGGGATACACATATTCAGAGAGTTCAGGTCCTAAGAGTGCACTAGTGGTGATCATCGACCAGTGCATCACAAGAAACTTTCTTGCATTAATTTATTTCTGTCCTATGCACACTAACTCCTGCTGATCTAAAGAGCCAATGAGAATAGCTGTTTATAACATACATTCGCTCCATACAGAGCTATTGTCAGAGATGTCTGTGCTCCTCTCTCCGGAGCCTCTTAAGATACGAATTTCCAGCCTCTGAACATGATGGATATAGTCACCTGCAAGCTATTGGCATTCTAAATGGAATTTGGATCCACTCCTTTGTATAAACACGTGATTGTGTAGATGTTTGTGTGCCAGTACATATGAGCGTGCACTTGCTTGAGAATATTTCTACATGTTTTTAATGCACTGGCTAAAGGAATCTGAGGTTGCCTACTAGTGGTTGGAGGCTGCAGGGGATAAAAACCTTACAATGAGCAATATCTAATGGTGATTTGCCTTCAGCACAAGTGGACAGGGACTAGTTTAGAACTAAAGGTCATGGATTCTATTCCAACTAAGGAAAAGGGTGCCTTTGTGTGTGAGTATATAGAAAAGAGATTCATTATGGCGGGATATTTGACAACTGTATTTTAACTGCCATGAATCTCAGAGGTTGAGGATCAGCTTTGTTAGACTAGAAAAGCATGTAATGTACTGGATGAATGTATACATCTAATCATCCATATGTGTGTGTGTTAATAATATGGTGTCTGTAGATGTGTTAAGTATATTTTAGTTTAGGTTTTAAATGTCTGTGTGCAGGTATGTGTGCTTTATGTTAAGTGAATGTACAGTATGTAGGCATGTGTCTATGTACGTTTGACATGTCTGTGTGTATTTATTTAAATTTGAATGCAGATATGTTTTTTGTGCGTATTTTTAAGGTTGCAGGAATGGATGTGAATATCTGTATAGATATGTGTGCTGTATATTAATGTGTATATAGGGAATGGTACTTGTTTGTGTGTTACTATTTGCAGGTGTGTGAACAGATAAATATTTTGGGGTTTGCATGTATGTGTTCCCTTCAGACATGAGAGTGTACATGAATGTATACAGGTGTCTGAGCTTGTGTGTCCGAGTGGATGTGAATGGGTATGCATCTCAGGGCAACCCCGAGTGTGCTCACCTGTGTACTGATGGGCCCAATTTTCAAATGTGGGCACTTTGATGGGAGAGCCAAATCCAGTGAAGCACAGATAGTGGCCAATTAGGCCCTGCATGCTAATCTCAGCCTCCATGTGTGGGATGTGGATGTCTCACTGGAGTGTCGTATTTCAAATTTGGACTTCTCAGGTATATCTGAGTTAGTATGACTGAGTGTTTCAGTGCGCACTGATCTAGCCATCTATATACAGATTTCTACAATGCCTACTACCTCGGTGCCAAGGTATCTCCAAACATCTTTCAGTTCACATGCCTGGGTATGTATGCGAGTCTGTAAATCTGCATTTACAGGTGTGAAGCTGTACATTTGTGACCTGTGGCTGGGAGATCTCACAGTCCCATGTACGTAGGCACACATGTGACTGCATGTTTACGGCAATGTGGGCATTGTGTTTTATGTATTTCTTTCCCAGCAGGGTGTAACTTACGTACAGGCTGCCTGTTTTCTGCGAAGCCCTTCCTCAGGAAGATGCATGCTGGCCCCAGCAGGTTGTGCATGACGGCGCAGTTCTGGGCCAGCACCATGAGTGGACCTTGGTGCTCGCAGGCTGACGGCCCCTCCTCACTCGTCTGGACAGCCTTATAGCACGTCTTCTCCTCATGACGGATCTTCCCAGCCAATCAGCAGCAAGTAAACAATACAATAGAGGAAGTTACCTCGCTATGTCTCTCAGTCCTTGACCTGATTTGATGTTTTACTGGGCTTCCTGACAGAATAATTAGCCCTAAATTTCCTTCATCTTTCCATGCTGGGTCCCTCCTACCAGTTTATTACGAGTTTGTATGGAAGCAGTAGGTACAAGAGTTCACTTTCAATGGCTGATAAAAGTCCAGCCAACCAAGACGATTTCACTTTGAAATGACATCAAACTCTCCCAAAGCTGTACACCTCCCGCCAGCTACAGATCAAAGTGTTAGGATAGAAAATGAACATCTTCCGTCCCTCCCATTTCCAGGCCCAGAGTGAATGATTTCATGTGTGGGCTGCGAGGGAATAGCACACCCAGACATAACAATCTGTGTGTGTACAGAAGGAGATTATTTAGAGAGAAGCTTCCATCAGGGCCTCCACTGAACAGCAGGCAGAGAACCTGAACAGAGAGACCGAGTTAGGCTTCAAGTCACATTCAGGCAAACAGTTCAACAGCTCTGTGTTAACACCTGTACTACAAACATATCAATATTGTCAGAGGGCCATTTACAGTGTCAGCGGGCTGGGTTCCAGACAATTACAATCCTAATTAGTTGCAATAACTGACTGAGACTATGAGAATGTATCACTTACAGTCCCAAAGTCCCAGTCAGTCCCAGTCCCAGCATCCTTGTCTGCACTGCATTTTCACAGACCAATCTCAAGGAGTCCACACATCCCAGCCACTTGGGACTCCAGAATAGAATCCAAGGTTGGAACTCCAGGCTACACTGAGGAGCCACTGCTTTCCTTATATAGAAATGCTTTTCCCTGGCTCTGGCGCAAATGTCTCATCCTGCTATTCCCATGCAATTATAAAAAACCAGCACTACCCAGAGGACCTTTGGTTTTATACAATCACATTTCTGCTTCAGGAAGGAGCTCCTGCTTGTACAGATGATGTTCCTAGAGTTCGTCAGGGAGACTTTGTCCACAGCCATTGTCTTTCTATATAGAGTCATCCCTTAAATCATTAATTTCTTCGTGCAAGGCTGAGAAGCAGGCCACATGTGCATCTCACTCACACTTATAGTAGCTATTTGCTGCATCTACCATATGTTACGGAATCACACACATGCTTTGTAGTTTAAATTTTTAAACACAGTCTTGAGACAATCTGCTCATGTATAATGTCACGCGACTATCCAGCAAAAGCACCAAAACCAATATAACACACAAAGAAACACACAAAAGAAAGGAAATAGCATAGCAGGGTCCTAACTGCACTCACAGATAGGAAGGAAACCCTTCATCTGATTATACATGGCGGATGGGGAGCTTATCCTTACAAAGATAACAAACTTACATCAATCCACACCTGGCACATCACGGGCACAGATAATTGTCATGACATTTGTGTGATAATGACATGAACATTTATCATTTTGGTACAACATATTTTGCAAATAATCAGCTTTTTTTCCCCCAGGGTCCTTTTCGAACATATGACAGATTGAAAATATACACATCAGGCCAAATCTGCCGCAGGTGTAATTCCACTGAAGCCAAATGAAAGGCGAAAGGTTCTAAAACCTATTCCTAATCACTACGTAAGCCACCCAGTCTCTCAATCTTATTATGAAGTCAGTGGATTTCCACTAAGGATGAGATTAGCTTATTATTTTCCTACGTGGACAGAAATCACAAATCTGAGGAGGGAATTTCCAGAGACTCAGAAGAGGCTGATCCATAAAACCAGAGGTAGTGCAGGGAAAGGGAATGGGACTTCTCTGTCTTAGTGTGACACCTGTGAGCGTCCCCTCCACCCTCTGCCGCTAGTGACCCAGGGTCATTTACAGGGCTCACCGAGAACTGCCCTACAGAGCATCAGTTGCTGCTGCCCATTTTCCCCCTCTCCCCCACGTCCCAATGTGGTACTGGAAAGTCTCCCTTCCCTCATGTGTCCCACAAACACATCAAGCCAAAGCAGAGGAGACAGCTCCTCCCACAGACAGATACAAGGCAAAATGAGGCCAGCCACCTGTTAGTGGGGCAGAAGCAACAACATCGCAGACCTGAGTACTAATGGAAGCAAAGTAACAGTAAGGACGGCTTAAGCTCTTCCTTCCTGTCCCCAATAAAAAACCCACAGCTATTCCTGGGATGATACAAGCACTTGGCCAGACTCCTCAGAGAGCAGGCTGTAGAGCTGGCCATAGGTTTCAAATTGACTACCTTGGAGAATGAAGCTTTGTATTTATCAATGCAAAGGCAGAAGCAGGGCAGGCTTCCCCACATTCCCTTGTCAACGTGCCTCAGTCCTGACCCCAAAGGACACTCCTGAGTGCTGAGATTTATCTTATTTGCACCTAGGCTTCTCTGCTGAGCCTATCAATTAGCACAGTGACAGTGGTGTTTACTGCTGTGGGGACCCTCGTGCACTGTGCACTAAATAGGGGGCTACCAAAAAAAAAAAAAAAAAAAAAAAAGACAGGATGGGAATGAATTTTGGTCACTATCAATCAGATACAGATGTGAACCAGGGAGGCAAAGGTGAAAAAGGTCTATACACCAGTCCCAAACCACAACCCCCACACCATCCTGTCCTTCTGAGAAATTATTTTGAACTTGCTGTCTTGCTGTTTGCCAGAGAGCTCGTTCCCCACTCTCTCAGGACAGCCCTTGCATTCAGCATTTCCAGGGGCACTCAGGGAAGTCTCAATTTGTCTGTGTAAAGACCCTCTCTCATGTATACACAGCTTTATTTTTTTGTGCTGCCTCCACAATAAAAAGTGCTGGGAGCATTGCAGTGAGAGAAGCTGCTAGGGAGAGTGTTTGGGTGACAGAGGATAATCTGTCACCAAGGCCCTGCTTGCCCCCTCGCCTCAGGTTGAGCTGGTGCCCACAAGACATTCAAAGGAAGTGCAGGAGGCAGCATCTGTGTCATGCAAAAATTAATCCATCCTTCTCCTGAGGAAGGTTTATCAACAGCAAGAGTCCTCCAGTTCCTACGCCTGTTCTCCTGGTCACATTCAAGTCCCTGTTGCCTCTCAACAGGCCGTGTTCAGAAGGAACCAATGGAGGACACCATCAAGAAGAGGGCCTTGCTTGGCACCATTCTAGCCAAGGTGGGTCCTCAGTCTCAGAACAGGACATGAAAACTTAATGGAGCTGTGTGGGATGGGGGAAATGTCCCTGACAAAGCCTAGCTCAGCCCATGTCCCACCTCTTCCTCATTGAGTTTCCCCATGTGAAGACCTGAGGAAGAGAGAAGGAGCATTATCCAGAGCAGCAGTCTGAGGTTATGTCATTTAAGGATCTGATCCTGCACGGTACTCAGTGACTTTAGGATACAGTGAGGTCAACAGCAGTGTAGGGGACTCAGCACCTCACAGTATTGGGCCTTGAGGCCTTAATATATGGGCTCGGCAAAGTGCAGCTTGCCCAGTTCTAGAATGCAGCCCGTGGGCATCCTCATCTGTTTAAGACCTCCATTGCCAGCCTTTGGAACTCTGTGCACAACGCATCGCTCGGAATGGCTCTTAGGAATAAAGGGTTAAATGCAGATAAAGGTAGGGCTAGACAGGCTACAACAGTGGTTCCCAACCTTTTTGGCTCAGGCACCACAAATACAATTTTTACAATCCTGAAGGGCCACTGGTCTCTGCCAGCAGCCCCTCCTGCCCCCTGCAAGGAGTTCACTGAGGAGGATCTCCCATCTCCCTGGTTGCAGCAGGGAAGCCATGTACTCCACCTGGGTCCCTATGCTCCCCTCCCTCTGGCTCCAGCAGGGACCCCAGAGCACAGGGACCCAGGCAGAGTGCTTTGCCGTGCTCCCTGCTACAGACAAGGGTAGAGGAGCACTGATCTTCCATCCCCTTGCCTGCAGCAAGGAGCCTGCACCAGCAACATGGTCTACCTGGGCACTCAGGCAGCAGCTCCCTTCTGCAGCCAGTGGGAGGGGAGCTGCGGGCCACTCTGAAAGACTCCATGGGCCACTTAGGCCCACGGTCCACAGTCTGGGAATCACTGGGCTACAAGTTCCAGAATACAACGCTCCGTTTTGATCAAAGCCAGGGCATGTTGCACGCTGGGACCTGTATTCTTTGCAAACCACATCTCCGCACTGCATGAGAGACGAGTGCAGGTACAGTCTGTTCTGCTTTCTGTGCGTTGGAGGCAGTCTGCAAATTGCCAGAATGGCCCGTTCAGATCCTGCAAAGTTTAGGCACCTCCAGCTGGTGGAACCTCAAGTGCCTCTCCTGCTTCTTCCCCCGGTCACACTGACCAAAAGGCAGAGCTCAACACTGCTTTGGAATGAATTGCCTCATTACATACCCCAGCAGTCAGCTGGATCCTTCTACAGCAATGCTCTGTCATTACAAGACAAGTCTCCAGGTTTAACTTACACTTGTGCCTTGTTTGTGGTAGCTGAGCTTACAGCAGTGTGTGCTGCCCCACAGAAGGGACAAACTCAAGGCCAGAAAAAAAGTCACTGCTAGCGAGGCCTCCACACAGAGTGTCCTCATGGCAGGGCCAGTTCATGGCTGGTGAGGCCTCCTCACCATGGCTTCCTCACAGCAGTGCCATTTTATTGCCAGTGAAGCCTTCTGCGGTGAGCGACCTCCATGCGGTGCCACTCCCTATTAAGATCTTCCCCTTTATAAGAAGCAAGCAGTTTATTTGTGGTGAATTATTATTTGGGTCAGCATCCCCAAGGGAATTCATTGCTCCAACTGGGTTAATGCGCACATCCTATCTCAACGCCTTCCTCGTCCTGATACGCACAGTGACCGGGGAAGAACTATTCCCATTGCCACTTCAGCCCATAGTAGGAGCACAGCTCCTAAATCTGATTAATTCCTGGACCATTTTCAGATCTAAGCCCACAGGTTAAATCCAAACAGACGCATACAGCATCACAGGTGGGCATGAAAGTGTGTACACACAGGACATGCTTACACATGAGAGAAAGCATGAACACACACACCTGAGCAAATGTGGCCAAACGTGGGCATGTCCACACATACCACAGAAAGCAAGCATGCACATATACATAAACATGTGCAATGGATACATACAAATACATACAAACATGGATACATACAAATACACAAATATTCAGATCAACACACGTGAGGACACCCAAGAATAAGTACATGCATGCAAGCACAAATGCACACACAGGCTTGCACACACACACATTTATTTGTGTGGCCACACACTCATGCATATACAATCACACATCCTCACTCACAAACTTAGATGTTGCACACATACATGTGACTATGTACGTACACAGATGTACACACAGACACTTAACACACTCATGCATGTGCTCATTTGCATACAAATTTGTGCACTCACATTTGCACATGCATGTTTGCACACACACTGACACAAATATTCACACCTTCACCTGCACACACATTGATAGACAGATGCGTCTTACCTTGTACACATCCACACCCACACAAATGTGTGCACATACTCACACATGTTCACGTATAACCAAATATGCACACAAACATGCGCCCACATGGTTGTGCACATTGATGCACACAAACATGCAAGTGGACAAATGCATGTATGTGTATGCACACACACACACTTAAACACATGGCTGGAAACGTACCTGCTTGTAAGCATGCATATGTACACACATATTCACACACTAGCTCTGGCGTTCACCATCACAGGTTCTGAATAGGGCACTTGCATTTACAACTCTTATGGATTTGACTTATGGAGGGATCTGAATCCTTTGCAGACAAGTCTCCATGTTCCTCCCACCTTCCCTTCCCATCTGCAACGTCACCCGTCCCAAGACGCAGGTCTTGAAACACGCACAGCGCACTTCGATTCAGGGAACATACCTTTTTTGAGAGGTTTCTCAGTGGAGACTTCACACAGTTGCCCATAATATGTTGAGTCTGCCTTTCCGATGGACTGGTTATAAAGGAACCGAGGCAATTGATTCCATTAAAGGTATTCCTTGGGAGCAAAGCAAGAAAGGCAGCACCAGTCAAATCCAAACAGCTATTGGCTGCTGGGGCTTCCCTCTTCAGGGGGCTTTTTCTCTCTGCCTCTCTCTCTGTGTTTTTACTTTATGTTCACTTTCTTGAAAAGATGAAGCAGGAAGAAGAGAGAGGGGAGAGAAACAGAAAGAGAGAAGGAGAGGAAGAGAGAGAGGGAGGAAAGAGGGAGATGGATGTATAATCTACATCAGATTAATGCTCAAATCCCTCCCACCCCCCTCAATCTGCAGTGAAGATTGTTTCACTCATGGGAGAGGGCTGATTCAGGGGAAATTAAAGCAGAGAGGCACCATAAGAATTATTTCAATGATGAAGCCAGGGAATCTGGCTACTTTGGGTCCACATAGCCCCTGAACATCTCATTCTATATCTCCTCCCCCGCCCCTTCCAACTACTCTGAGCTTTTCAATTACCAAAGAGCCAGGCTAGATGGAAGGCAATCCACTTAGAGGCTCTAAACAGAGTCTGGAGCGCAGACCAGCGCAGCAGTGGACCATTTATCTGACTGGGACCTGCTCCTGCTCTATAAACAATAGAAGACCTGGGGGCTGGTTCCTGTACTGCTCTTTTTCTGCTATGGCCAAAGTAAGCAGCTGAAGGCAGCAGACCAGTGACTCCAGACCCCTCCATCTCCAGAGAGCAAGTTTTCATTGTGAAGGAGAGACCAAGTGGCAGCCAAATGCCAGAGTCTCCCCTGCCTTCAGTAGTTAGAGAACAAGGCTGGGTTTCCCTGCACACGTATGAGCAGAGATGGGCCTAACCCAAACTCTGGATGGTGCTTGTGCTAGTCCATTGCGGGCCCTAGGCAGGAATATTTTTCCTCCCCCAACACAACACATACAAATAATGAATGTGGGGGGGGGCTTGAGCTGCTTGGGGCCCTAAGCAATTGCTTAGTCTGCTTTTGCCTACTACTGGCTCTGTTACAGATCTGGACTGACCCAAGTTTTGGGGAGGTAGTGGGAAAGACTTCAGATTCCAGATCCAAATTTCATAGACCACCCCATATCTGCAGTGTGCTGTGCCAAACTCCCAGCTCCAAACACCCTCAAAATCTAAGGTTTCCAACACATACATCTGGATCTGAACTGAAAGGCACATGGAGATAACATCATCTTCCACCTTCCCCATCACAGGGCAATGAAATACCCCTGAAACAACAGGGATTCGAGTCTCAAACAAGTTTACTTTGGGCCTCAGACGTTGAGAACGTTCAGTCTGAAGGCAGGTTTAAATTACAAAACAGATCCACCACCATCCCAGACAATAGGGATTTGAATGTAATGGTGGACGTATCCTTAGATACCAAGCCACCACGGCTGCAGAGTCACAAGAATAACTAGATGATGGGACAGAGAGCCGCTTCCATCTATCACTGCAAACACAGAGATGATGCTGGACTTGCAGCTGTACTTTAAAACATGCATTTATCTGCTAGGGGATTTAGGAGTTCTCACCTACAGCTGAATTGCTTTATGACATTATTCACAAGTGTGGTTCCAACAACAACTGTGAAGGGATCCACCCCAGAATCTTAACCCCCGTGCTGCTGTGCTGGAGACATAGGATTATTCCCCCGTCATGAATTCTCACCTGCAGGATTGTAAGAATGGAGAAGGATGAACTTTCAAGACAACAACAAAGAGGTAATTTTTCTGCTTTCATACTACACAGCTGAGGGAAATACTGTAGGACCCTAGGTGTGAAAAGAAGTCACAGCTACTCCACAGCCATGTGGTCTCTTCTACCAAAAGTCCCTTAAAGGATTGGCTTAGGAGCCCTAACTGTGAAGGCAGCCGACAGCATCTCCAGTTCCAGTCCAGCAGGAATCACCCCTTATTCTGCTATTATCTCACAAAGGTGAAATCATGCGGAGCAGCCTCCTCGCCGCACCCTATACTTAGCCTCTCAATAACCTTGAGTTCCTTCCCCAGTGCATTTTCTGGGGCAGATCCTGCACATGGTTGAACACGCAACTGAAAGACACAAGGCCTCCAAGATGGAAAATTCATCACGGAGGAGGTTGTGGTGGCAGAAATTGGCCAGAAACTGCCTAGCATTCAGGTCAAATGGGAGTTACCTAACCCTGGAGGGGCATGGGCAGGGAGGATAGGGAAGCAGTGATCAGGGCATCCCCTCAGCAGACTCCACGGGCAGGGCCCTATGGAGCTCTGATGGCAAATTTAGCTGTTTTCACCGCCATTTTCCCAATCCCTGCAGAACCCCTAAAGGGAGCACAATGGCAGTCACACAGCCCACCCTCCCTCAGAGGAGAAGGGAATTAGGTGGCACAAAGAACTGTAATTCACCCCTTCCTGCAGCAGCATCAATGAATCAGGCCCACTGTCTGTTCTGTCATTTTGTGGACTGCAGTTTGAGAATCACAGATGCAGGGGATAATGCAGGTCCCTGTGGCTGTGGGGGAGTTTGCTCCAGTCCCAGCCTCTCTCAGCAGGAGAGTTATAGGGAGCACTAGCCATGGGGGAGCTCCCAGCTCCTCCTCTCTTATGTATATGGCTTCTGGTTCAAGCCTGCACTGCTCAGAGATGTTAATAAAGAGCTGATCTACACTGAGCCAAGCTGCTGGCTGTTAATAATGTTCTTTGTCAGCTGGAGCTGCCCCTGGGCTCCTTGTTTATTGACAAAGTGCCTGTCTCCCTTGAGCAGAAGCTGCCACATAGCAAGTGAGGCGTCTCAGCTCCTTCCCGAGAAAAATGACTCCCGTTCCAGAGGAAAACTACAAGAGAATCGCCTCCCGGCTGCTCATGAATCTCGCCATGACAGGCAGCGTGGTGGCCAGGAACGCCCTGCAATTGATCAGTGTCTGCCTCCTCTGAGAGGGGGAGGAAATGGAGCAATTTATCCAGGCTTCTATCTTCAGAGATGGCATTGGCAGAAAGATTAATCAAATCACCCAAGCTGCTAAGGGAGAGTGCAAAGGCAGGGAAGTGCAGGGGGACAGGACAGATGACAGAGCAGACGGAAAGGGCCAGGAAGAGCGCTTCCAGATCTGGAAGGGAACAGTGTGCAATCTGAGCATAATCCTAAATCTTCAACCCCTCATTTAGAACTCATCTAGAATAAAAGAAACATAACACCTGTCCAGCAAGCCTCCAGTTTAGGAAACAGAGTGTCTAAGCATATCCAGAGGTGCACATCCTAAGCAGCCAATTCACTTTATAGACTATGATCCGGTTCCCATTCCCATCCCATAGCACCTCTAGTGATATGCAATGAGATGTGGCATCAGAGATGGTAGAGGGGGCACTAAGAAATCTGGAGGGAAGCAGCCAGAAAGGCAAAGGCCAGTAAAGTCTGTCTTTGCCTACAAGGAAAAGCCCAGGAGGTAGCAGAAGGATATGTGTGCACAAGTGTTTTGTGTGGGTGCACATCACTGGGTGGGTGAGGGTGGGTGCATGTAGATGTGTGCACGTGTTTTCCCCACACACTTCTTTTCTTCAGACAAATCTAGAATTGTTTCATAACTTTTTGAAACATTACTAGGCTTTTGTTGAGATTCAAATCTCACCTGGGTCCTTGCAGCCCCACTAAGACTTCCAAAGATGGGGGATGGAGCCTGGCATGGATGTAGAATCTGGCAAGGAGCAAGAAAATGCTTAGCTTGGCATTGGAATTTAGCATACAGGAGGGAGAAACTTGCTATGGAGACTGACCATGGCATGGAGCAGGAAGAAGCCTGGCATGGAGGTTGGGCTAGGCAGGGGATAGACAAGATGCCCAAATACTGTCATTCTTTTCCATCTCTAGATTCTATAATCAAAAGCAATGTTGTTCTTGAGAGAAGTGGAGACTAGCAAACCAGGTTTTCACCCATAATAGAAGGTATCTAATATAAGACACCCCGGCTTATGGAGAAAACGTGGCACTGACATCTTAGATACAAATATTAAAGAGGATCTTCTTTCGAAAGAAAAATGTTGCAGGAACCAGCTGTGATTAGTTCAGTGGCAGCTGCTAGCGGCTCCTTCCAGTGGCAGAGAATACTGAGAGCACCGAGAGAGATCAAAAATCAACTCCGAATCTGAGATGTGAGAGGGGAATTTGTCAGATTGCAGTCTCGCTTGGCAGCGTACGAGAAAAGTGTTTCCTCTGGGCAGATAACAATTTCCAGAGGAAGAAGCATTCCTGTTCCTTGTCAAACTTCAGGTCCCTTACAATATGTGATCTTTTATCTTCTGACATATAGATCAGACCTTTGTTTGTGACTGATATAACAAAAATATTAGTGTAGTGTTTTCATTTCTCATGAAAATATACGTATGAGGCTCAAACTCATCTCTTGTGTAACTCCATGGGAATCAATGGAGCAACCTAAGGGATGGATTTGGCCCATTGTGTACTTGGAAGGTTTCATAATTTTTTATCTTGAGAAATCCCATCTGAACAGTGATTCCTGCCTGTTTAATCTACCCCACTTATACATGTTATTTCCACCTCCACTGGTTTTGAATTCTTTCTCTACTTTGCATCTGTATTGCTCACTTTCAACCTTGTTCCTTCTCACCCTCCAAATGGCGGCTATACTGCTCTCCATTTTGTAGCAAGACATAATGCAATCTTGTTTGTTGGATGACTTTAGATGAACCTGTTGATTAGGATTTATTAACATCCTTGGAGCTACATTGTCAGTGATACCCAATGGTCCTGTTACAGCTCCCAACCACTGGTACCAGCACTGGGCCTCCAAATATCTGAGACTGGTCATCTTCCCTGCTTCTGTGTTAGGCCCTGGGATGTTATTGCTTCCCATTCAGTTGTGTGTTTTCCAACAAGGAATGGAGCTTGGGCTGTACTCTGCTCCAGTCAGGGAAAAGCAGGTATAACTGAATGTGGGACACAGGCTGGTATAGGGAAGGTCTTAGTCGAGCAGGCAAGTACAGCTGCCTGAAAAGTTTGGGACTTTCTTTACTCTTAGGTGTCTGTTGCTGACTCATGCTGACCATAACATGATATAAGTGTTTCTCCTCTGCGTTACACTGATTGGATCAGATTCAAAGACAGCCAGAACATCTGTTAACAAAAATCAAACCTCCAAGGATATTTCCCATCTGTCCCAAGGAATCAGAACCTTGACCTACAACTGCTGCTCAGGTTAGTTCGCTCTCCAACTGGTCAAATAAAAGCAGTGGGCCTGAATCTCAGTTACACACCATGGAGAGGAAATGGCCGTCTAGTTTAAAACAACCTTTCCCCCCATACTTACCCTAAACTCAGGAATAGGGGAAATGAGAATCAGTTTCACTGTCTGGAAAAAACATGACATTACAGAAAGAACTACTTGTGCTTTGATCCCTGGATCAGCTCAAGTCCATACCCGGATGAGACACTAGGTGTTACTGTCAGTGGTGCTGGTGACTAGACAGGTGGTGCTCTAGCCTCAGAGTCAGCATTAAGCCAATACCCCAGTGTGACATTGCAGATTGGTGTGAGGCTGGAGGTGCCATCATAAAACCAAGGTCCAGATCACTTGCACTCATTAAAGATCCAATGGCACTTTTTGTAAGCATCAGCGTGTTAACGCCAGTGTGAGGTCTCCTGGTCAAATTCCAACTCAGATGATCACATTATGCCTTCTTAAATCCCCCTGCCACATCTCAACTGAATACAGGTTTCTTTGCTTTCTGTCCTGAACGGTTGTGTCATGTTGCTGTGCACCATTACATATGTGCCACATTCCACCCCAGAGTGGAGGCTGCATATCAGTGTGGGATGAAGTAATCTATGTATATCCCTTCCAGGGTGATTTGCGGGACGATAGATGTGCCAGGTATGTTAGGTAAGGGAGAGATAGTATAGAGATTAGAATATGCCAGTGCCCTTGATTTAACAGTGACTTTAGTCTCAGGCGTATTGAATTTGGTAGCCTCATCTTGGTACAATAGGCTATTAAACAAATTGCACAGAACCACACCAATTGTAACAAATGTTTGCCTCTATTCCAAGAAAGGATCTTGAACTGGAATAGAAGGGTGATTCGGGTTTATGGACCCTGCTGATTATCTGCAAGGTCGCACGAATGACACTGGATAATTAAAAGGCAACCCAAAGTTAGCTAAGCCTCTTTTACTGGAATCACATCATGCAGTTGCTTGTTATTGGAAATCAATACCACTCATGGCTCATCAGAGGAAAACAGCAATTGAAGCTGTGATGCCAGAATGAACCACAGTTAATTTTGGTGCCAAATACACAGGATCTGCACTGTACCTGGTGCTAAATTCTTCTCTGCTTTACATCTTGTGCAAACCTATTGACTCCAATGAGATTTCATGAAACATAAATCAAGGCAATACATGGTCCTTGGAATCTACACGAGATTAGTTTAGATGGTGCTTAATTTTTTTCCTCTCCCAAAAGGCGAGCCTGATCCAACCAGCAGGTTTATGCATATCAGTGGGTTAGATATTATACTGTGTATTTGATGAGCAGAGCAATGATGGATATTTGTTTAGCTTGGTTTTACTTTAACATTTTTACCAAATCCTTTAAAAATAAAGATCTATTTTAAAAATACGACACTGACAAAGATTAGTGCTCCCTGGCAGAGCTGCTGTGTGCAGGAAGCTTGCCCATTGCCCCTCTGTGCTTCTGTGTGCCTGGCTTCCATCCCTCAGGCTGTTTAGAAGCAATTAATGTGATAAATTCTTCCCCCTGCTGAGAAAAGGGTAGACTGCATGGAAGTGCTCTAGTGAAACAATGTTTTACTGAGTTCATAACACACAGGGGACTCTGAATATCTTTAGTGCCTTCCAGCTGAGAAACTGAAAGACATTAATGAATTAAGACTACAAACCCCACTGTGAAGTAGGTATTATTATCCCCACTATAAAAATAGGGAAACAAGACACAAACAGGGTGACTTGTCCATGATCTATAGCTAAGATGACCAGATGTCCCAATAGTCAGGGGTTTTTGTTTGTTTGTTTGTTTTTAAAATATGGCTGCCTATTACCCCCACTCCTGTACCGATTTTTCACACTTCCTGTCTGGTCACCCTATCTATAGCATAGCTAGAAGCCATGTGGATAGCCTGTCTCCCAATTCTGCATGTTAGCCACAAGTCCCTCCTTCCTTTTCCAGTGGAAGATGTCAGTAAGTGGGTGCTCAACACCTCTGAAAATCAGGATATTCCTCTTTAGGCGCTTGTATATCATATGGATATACATACATTCATGCAGGGGCATGTGCTTGTATACATATATGAAATTGTATGAAAACTGTGTGCACATGAGTTGTGTGTGTGTATTTTTACATAGAGGGAGCTGTGTTTTGTGTATCCTTCTAGGAGAGTTGTGTATGTATGTACATTTATGCACATTAATGGAGAATACTGTGTGTGTAAACATATAGGGGTTTGTGTGTGTATATGTGTATATATATACACATGTAAGCTTGTGTGTACACTATATATAATGATTTTGTTACATGATGCAGGCTGTGTGGATACATTTAAGGGATTCTATATAAGTAGGAGTTTGTGTGTGAATGGGTACACATTTGAATTTATGGAAGCGATTTGTATGCATGTATATATACAGCTTGTCTGTGCACATAGGGATGAACGTCTGTGTGTATCCACACAAAGGACTGTATATATAGATACAAGGGTGCACATATGTAGGTTGTGTATACACGTACATAGATGGAGGAATGTATGTTGACTGTGTGTATATACATACAGGATGTGTATGTGAGTGTGAATATAGGCATGTATTTGTGTAGTGGTTGTGACTCTTCTCCCACCATGCAACATCTCCTGTACTAAATACCTGTTGGATGATGAGGGCATAGAATTGCTCACTGCATCCTCCCTGCTCCTGGAGGAAGGAACAGTTGAACTTAAATACCTCCTGTCCTGTGGGGAAGGTGAGAAGGACTTGGGGGCCACATACCCTCCCATAGTGGGGTCAGTAAGGGGAAGAGCCCTTGGAAGTTTGGGGGTGGGGACTAAAGTAGAACATAAAGAAGTCCTAGAGCAGTGGTTCCTAACCCGTGGCCTAGGGGCCAAAAGTGGCCTGCAGGGTCTTTCAAAGTGGCCCGCTGCTTCCCTCCCATTGGCTGCAGAAGGGAGCTGCTGCCTAAGGACCCAGATGGTGCACATTGCTGCAGGGCTACGAGACCAGTTCAGGCTCCTTGCTCCAGCAAGATCAGCGCTCCCTTCTCACTGGCTGTAGCCGGGAG